>VDFB02100210.1:22729-42844 GCA_007258455.2 Sequoia sempervirens | reverse complement strand
GCCTTGCCCATAAAACAAGGAGAGAAATAAAGCTCATAAACTTATATTTCAAAAAATTAACCCCTTTAACCACCTTTCTCATATTTCAATGAATTATGATATTTTAAGGGGCTTAAAATAATTGGTTAAATATTTTTATGTTAAAGGGAGGTTATAAACGAATTGTAAAAGAAGGAATTTTGTTAAAAGGGAGTTATTTTGTTTAAGAGGGTTATTGTTTTATTTGTTCATGGGGAGTTATTTATTAAAAATGGAGGTTACACCGCATATAGCATATCTTATGTATAAAAAGGGGGTGTAGGTTCTTAATTTTTCAACCAAGTGATGGAAAATTATTGGAGAATTGTGAAAGAATTTTTGGAGAGAATTAGAATGCTAATGGAGGGTTTGATTTATTTTTTAGAGGAAGAATTACAAGGTGTTATTATAAACCAAAATTGTAATAGTGAGAGATATTGTGAGAAATTTTGTACAGGACTAAAGCTTGGGTGATGTACAGAAGCCGTAATTTCTTGACATAATTAATAAAGTGGTTCCTCATTGAGAAGCGGACCTGGAGACGTAGCTCAAATTGAGCGAACTCTGTTATCAAGCTTGTGATCTCTCTTCTTCTTTTCTCTTTTATAATTCTCTTTAGTATTTATTTCTTGAGTTTCTAATTATGATATTTAAGTAATTAGTTTATGTTTTATTAATTTTGGATAAGAACAAGTGAATGCTAATTTTTGTAATTTCAATAGTTAAGATTCATAACCACGTAGTTCTGTTGGATCAGGGTAAAATTTGTGGTTGAGAGTAAAGTGAAAATTATTTGTAGCTCTTTAATTGCAGATCAAGTTGGTATCAGAGCAGTTTGATAGGAAAATTGCAAGTGGTGAATGTTAACCAGGTTGAAATTGAGGCAAGGAGAAGGTGCACTTACTGAGTTCAATCTAGAGATAGGAAAACGAAGAATTTTTCCACAATCAAAGATGGTAGCTGAACAAAGTTCTACAAAGCTTAATGAGAAAAATTTCCAGAAAGATTTTCTTGAGATGAAGTCAATGGTGGAAGTTCTTTTCGAAGAGAGAAAAGAACAAAAAAAGAGAAAGGAAGACAAGGACATAAAGAAGAGGGAATTTGAATCCTCTTCAAAAGATGATAAAGGTAAAGGAGTAGGAGGTGGTAGTGACCCTCCTGAACCTCCATCCCCATCTTCTTCTTCATCTAACTCTTCTAAGAAGAAACAACCTATGCAAGCTAATACACCTTTGTTAAAATTGGATGTTAAATTTGAGTTGCCTATGTATAATGGTGAATTGGATGCAGAAAAATTGGATAATTGGCTTAAGTAGATCAAAGTGTATTGTAGGGTTCAAAATATCTTGGATGATTCTTCCAAAATACAACTAGCTACTCTTAGAATGGGAGGCACTCCATTGGTTTGGTGGGAGAGTAGGATTTAATATGATCTTGCTACGCACGATAAAATCATTTCATCTTGGTATGAATTTACTTTTGCTTTAAAGAAATAGTTTTACCCTTTGGGTTATATGCAACAAGTTGTTATGGATTGGAAAAATCTAAGATAGGGTAAAGGGAAAATGGTGCAAGAGTATACACAGTTGTTTAGGAAGAAAGCACTTACTCTTGGAATTCTCTTTATACACAAGAAACTTTATTAAAGTATATAGGTGGTTTGCATTCACATTTGATACATGCAATCTTGATGTTTAATCCATCTAACTTTGATGAAGTGTGTGTACAAGAAACCCATATTGAAGTAGGTGGAAGGAACATAAGTTTCAATTCAAAGAAGGAATTTGTTCCTCCAACTGAAGGAAATAAGAAAGGTAAGGAGAGGAAAACAACTACTATAAAGAAAGAGGATGAAAATCCTTATTTCTCACATTGTCAGAAGAAAGGGCATGAAGATGCAAAGTGTTGGAAATTAAATCCAGAATTGAAACCAAAGTGGTTTAAGGATCATAAAGGAAAGAAAAAGGCCACAACTATTGTTCAGGATCTTGGATCATATTCTAATGACGAAAAAAAGATAATAGCTATAGGTTTTAAACGTAAATCTTTTGTTGGTAATGATTCTTCCACTGATGTTTCATGTGCTTCTACTTTTAAAAGTCATGTTTTTCTTGAAGATAGCAAAATATATTAATTGTTTCATATAAGGGTGATATCTAAGAACACTAAAATCGATACACTAATTGATAGTGGGTCCCAAGTTAATCTAATTTTAGAAGAAGTTGTTAAAAAATTGGGATTGAAAACAAAGCCACATAAGAAACCTTATCCATTAGGTTGGGTGTGCAATGATAACAAATTGTGAGTAACTAAGCAATGCAATTTAAGATTTGCATTAACATCTAAGTTTATGGATGAGGTTGAATTTGATGTGGTTCCACTTGATATCTGTGGAATTGTGTTGGATACTTAGTACTTATATGATAGAAAAGAAATCTTCTACAGGGAACATAATCAGTATCACTTGTTTAAGGAAGGAATTGAATACATTGTGCATTCTCATCCAATTAAGACTGATAAGTCTTTTGTGACAACAGGACATTTGAAAAGGGTAGTTAATGCAAGCAATAATTTGGCATTTATGTCTATTCCACAAGAAGTGTCATTGCATAAAAACATATCTGATTCTAAGGTTGTTTGAGTTATGAAAGACAAGTTTGATGTTGGTACATTCTTTTTCTCATCCGCAAATTCAATTTTTTTATTTAGCCTTCTACTTTTTAGCAGTGTATGGTTGATAGAAACAACATTGAATGTGGATATGTATATGGCTAATGTACTTAAAAATATCAATGCAATTTTTATTTTTGTTATGATGAGTCAAATGTACAGGTTCTAGAAAGGAAGGACAGATGATACTGGGCAAGTGGGGCAACATTTCCCTAGCTCGATTTATACATAAATAAACCTTTTGGAGGTCCAAAAGCTTTTCAATGGGGAGGAATGATCCAGGAGGATCTAGAAGAACCTAAAATTTTCATAGTCTTAAAATCTCTCAAAAATGGTGTCATTGTGTAGGGCCCACTGACATGAACCTGATGCAACTCGAATGGGCTCAAAAGGATTTTGTATGCAAAAGTTGCAAGTAGTCAAAGTTATGGTCAATCAAATCAGAGGGCTCAGAAAAAGGGAAAAAAATTGAAGTCATCAAAGGTGGTCAAATGGGTGTCATTGTGAAGAGCTTGCCGAGAGCTTTCTGACACAACTCATTTCGTCGAAAACGAAGTCCATTTTCACAAGATACAAGCGGTCAAAGTTGGCAACATATGTTGACCAGTCAATGCCTCATCATCAGTCCAGTCAGCACAATGGCCAGTCAGCCCTTGACACTCGGCGTCATCTCACCTCTCCATGTGGTAGGCCATTATTGGAAAAAGGTGGCATAAATATGGATTAAACCATATTGTTAAAAAAAACACGTATGGTTTAAAAATTAAAAGAAGAAAGGAGGATTTGATGGGATTTTATGCCTTAAGATCCTCTTGGCTCCCCATAAAACAAGGAGAAAAATAAAACCTCTAAACTTATGTTTCAAAAAATTAACCACCTTTCTCATATTTCAGCAATTATGATATTTTAAGGGGCTTAAAATAATTGGTTAAAGATTTGTATGTTAAAGGGAGGTTATAAACACCGGTTATAAACAGAGGGAATTTGGTTAAAGGGAGGTTATAAACAAATTATAAAAGAGGGAATTTTATTAAAAGGAAGTTATTTTGTTTAAGAGGGTTATTGTTTTATTTGTTCATGGGGAGTTATTTATTAAATATGGAGGTTACACCCCATAGAGCATATTTTATGTATAAAAAGGGGGTGTAGGTTCTTAATTTTTCAACCAAGTGATGGAAAATTATTGGAGAATTGTGAAAGAATTTTTGGAGAGAATTAGAATGCTAATGGAGGGTTTGATTTATTTTTGAGAGGAAGAATTACAAGGTGTTATTATACACCAAAATTGTAATAGTGAGAGAGATTGTGAGAAATTTTGTACAGGACTAAAGCTTGGGTGATGTACAGAAGTCGTAATTGCTTGGCATCATTAATAAAGTGGTTCCTCATTGAGAAGCGAACCCAGAGACATAGCTTAAATTGAGCGAACTTCATTATCAAGCTCATGATCTCTCTTCTTCTCTTCTCTTTTGTAATTCTCTTCAGTATTTATTTCTTGAGTTTCTAATTACGATATTTAAGTAATTAGTTTATATTTTATTAATTTTGGATAAGAACAAGTGAATGCTAATTTTCATAATTTCAATAGTTAAGATTCGTAACCACGTAGTTCTGTTGGATCAGGGTAAAATCTGTGGTTGGGAGTAAAGTGCAAATTATTTGTAGCTCTTTAATTACAGATCAATTTGTATTAACCAAATAGCCATGTGCGCATACATCAATATATGTCGATCTAAGTATAAAATATAGGTACAAAATAGCCATATAGGCTTACGAGAATGCCATATAGGCATACAATGTCAAATATATCCAATACAAAATATGTACAAAACTGCCATGTAGGCATACAACAAAGGGCTCTAGAATCAAAATTCATTTCTCTCCATGCTCTAGAAATACATTATTTCCCTTTGTTTGTCAATCTGATGGCGATAAGTCTATCACTCATTTCTGTTGTGCTTGAGGAGTGCTCCTGTTGCTCCTCCTAGTACTCTTAAATTCTTGGTGAGGTTTTAACTGTTACAATAAGAAGTAAAGGCATTAATATATAGAAATTACATTATAAAAAATGATATATTTAACAAAATAATCACTTACGTCCATCTCACGATCACTCTCCATGAGGGAAATATTCACACGCCAATATTGAGGCGTGCTCAAGCCCTGTATAAACCATCCAAATAGAAATTAAAGTATGAATCAATAATAGTTGATTTTTCACTACAACTAACATCTATAACAATGAATGTAAATTGAAATTTAGTAATTTGCCTCATACCTCTCCTGTCAAAGCCATTGAGGATTATATAGTGGATGAAACACCGATATCCATGGCCCTCGTAACATTTGGAGGTTTTTTTTCCTCCAACATCTAAAAATAAAACAACAAATTATTCAATCACAAAAAACTTACAATAGCGATCCACATCATGACTTATAACGTATGAGATCTAATGAAAAAAAAATTGAGTACTTATTAAACTATATATTTCTGATTATCATGCTTACTATTTTCCCTATCCATATCTTGTTCAAAAGGACATGTTTTTAGGATTTTACCCATATCAGCAAGCCATTGAACCATTTGATTAAATGTTTTTGTAGACATGTACGATAATTGTGGTGGCATAGAGAAGGCAGTGAACTCTTTGAAAAAATGCCTCAAAAGAAATGGGGTCTCGTGGTGATGGAATACCATTACGAACAAATGCATGTCATGGCATTCCATCACCATAAGACTGCATTTCTGTCAGGCATTTTTTCAAAAAGTTCATTTCCTTCTCTATGGTATCATTGCTTATTATTATGCTTTGATAGATATTTTTCCAAGCATACATAGTTTGTTGGAAAGCACCTATTTTAGGCTTTTAGCCATAGTAGCAAGGAAGTGAGTAGTTTGATAAAATGCTTTGGTGCACATGTATGAAAAATGTGGTAGCATAGAAAACGTGGTGAGCAGTTTGAAGATATGCCTCGGAGAAATGTGGTCTCATGGTGATGGAATGGAATTCCATTACGATGAGACTGCATTTCTTTGAGGCATTTTTTCAAACTACTAACTGCCTTGTCTATGCTATTGCTTACTATTATGGTTTCATAGATTTTTTCCAAGCATCCATAGTTTGTCGTGAAGGTGCACCTTTGCAAGCACATGCCTCCATGTGAAGTAATTGCATGACTGCTTATGTTGACTTTCTAAAAAACTATTATGTAGTTGAAATTTTGTCATCTATCAACATCTAGTTATTAGTTATGGAATGTGAAGTAATGCTTTGAGTTTGAATGATGTGCAATGCAACATAGCCAACGATATGAATATAAACTACACAAATCTATTAAGTACAATTCATTAGTTAAACTCTTTATTCTATTACCTGTGTGTAGGTTTGAGTAAATCCACTGGCACTGGGAGGTGTTCCCTCGAAACCTCCAATATTACCCTATTCAACATCCAAAATCACATATTAAAATACCATTCATAAAACAATGCTATTAACATGTAATAAATTTATAATTTTTTACTAGTTACATACCCCATCGATAGGTGTACTACAGAAAAAAGTAGGTGGAGGGTCGGTGTATCCAGTCTCAACACTGTGACCCTGCAATTTTATTAAAATCATAAAACTAAATTAGTTAATCTTGCATTTCAAAATCAAAATTTAATAAATTCAATTCAATGAACATGCTAACTTTTACCTGAGTATCAATTTCATACGCATCATGCAAAATGTCAGCTACCCTCTCCATCTCCATAGCTGCATACGGATCTTGCATAGTAGCCTCTTGAGTGTTGGTGGGGTCATATGAACAAGTCACCCCGCAAGATTGACACACATGGGTTCGAAGGCCACCACTCGAAAACTCCCCTAGATGGCATTGTAGAATAGGGTTGGTATGATGCATGACACTCTGGGTCAAAGTGTTGATCGCCTGCAATGTCTCTATGTCAACACTCTCCTTCGTGATGACAGGAATAACAACATGCACACGAGGCAGCCTAACGAGAGCTCGTCTCCCTTGCCAGATAGGATCCGGCTATGCACCGGGCCTATCCTGAGCCGACCCCCACCTCTCCCCTGGAAGTCCCTCATATCAAAATAATTTAGGATTTTGTTCAATATGAGCTCACTGTATAGTTTCCTAATAAAATATTGGGGGACTTCACAATTGTTGCAGGATTGGTCATCAAAGACCATGTACCACCTATCATAAAAACGGTTCCTAATCTCTTGGTGGTGGCACTAATGAATAGGAAACCTCTTTGCATTGAGGCTAAGATTTTAATTTGTGAGTGGGTTAGTGAATAATGAGCACAAATTGCCTTTTGTAATTTTTAAATCCTTTAGTTGTTTATATGATAGTTTATTTGCATAATATGCCCTAGCTGCCTGCCTCCTATATTGCCATCCAGTTATTTGTTTGCTAATTGAATCTACATTTTTTAACATATATTTCAATGAATTTGCTAGGGTCATTCTTTTTGTGGTTGAACCATTTGGATCACTCAACCTACTAATAAAATCCTCAAAAAAAAAAATTGTTCTCAATTTCACTCATTAAATTTTGTTGAGTGTGAGGAGGGTGTTGAGTGATTGGTGGAGGAGGTTGTTATTGAGGTTGATTTTCTTGTTGAGGATTTTTTTCTCGAGGATTTGGTTGCTCTTCTTGTTGATGATTTTGAGGGTTTTCAGGTTCATTTGCATATCCTACAAATTCAAAAAAATATATATCAAATATAACCTAAAACTAACAAAATAAACCTAAAACTAAGAAATTCAAAACAAATAGCAAACAATACTTACCTCTCCCACCTCTTTGTCATTGTGGCACCATCCTTGCAAAGAAAAAGCAACTATTGTTGAATATTTTTGCACAATACCTCCTCCTAGAATGCGAGCACGAAAGATGGGGGTTTTGGCCACAGGAAGAACAAAAAAAAGTCAATGAAAATGAATGACTTTCACTTTTTTTTTGCTTTTAACGTGAAATAATGTGAGCACATTATAATGTGCTCGTGCTATGATTTTTCAAACTTTTTTAAAAAAGTGGCCACAAAATTTCTACCCAACTTCATGCCCCCGCCCTGTTAATATACATCCATTGACTCACTACTCAAGGCTAGAGAGGTCATGGGTGATTACAAAGACAAAGAAGTAAAATTTAAAAATACCATGAGCTAGCATTACAAATTCTTGATTCTTTTTATATACACACCATTAATCTTACCCCACAAAAATACAATTGACAAATAATGTTATGGATAATGTTTCCTCCCTAATGATAATGGAAGACAATAGTTATCAATTCACCTTGTTTATATAGATTTAAAAACCAGTTATTTTTAATAGATCTTAAATGGTTGTTGCTACACTCACATGTGAGGATTGGTTTCATGATAGCTACATTTACCTATATTTATGTTCATTCCCCCCCTCACTACTTTGGGAATTATTGAAAATAAATTTATATTTTTTTTTGTCAAATGCTTACTCATTGCAAGGCTATTTTACAACTAAGGTTCTAATGGATTATTTCTTTAAGTCCTTAATGATAAAAAAAAGGACTTGAATTTCAAGAGGCGTATAGGAGCATTTATGGTGTTCATGTGAGTACAAAAACATTAGTAATAAAACATCTTATGAATGGGTTGCAACTAGAGAATCCAAAATTATGCTACATTCTAGAAATTGGCATAGTTCTAGGTTGGTAGGTTCAAAGAAGGGATAACTAACCATACAATAATAAAGAAACTCAGCATTAAATAGCAATGCAAATTTTTAAAAAAATCATAATATAATTAGGAACAAAATTTTAAATTATTGACATAGAAAAATAACAAAATTACAAAGAAGATTTAATGAGTGTTGCACATGCTAGGCCTCGAAAAAAAATTTCAGTCGGATTAATGAGATATTTCAAATTTTAGGACTATAATTTTCCTATGTGTAGTGTAAAAAAATGTATCCCTCTACATTTTCACACTTGTTTGGGCCCTCCCTACTAAAATTGGGCTTCTTTATGCCTCTACAAGTTACAATTCAATGTTTCAAACTCAAAAATTTGATAGGAGAGAAGCTACAGGAGAACATTAGGGGATATTAGAGTTTTAGATCAACCCAGATACTGGGAATAAATTTCCACTTGTGGCATATGAGTCCTAATATACTAGATTTTAGGAATTTTCTATAGATCCTGGTTTAGCAGTTCCAGATTCTTGTTTTGGCCCGAAATCCTAAACTGGGACTAAATCGACCCTACCAGTGTATGAGTTTGAGTGTGCTTTAAAATTCAAATTTTCAAGAGTGTAGACCTTATTTCAAGCTTCTTTATATTTCCAGGTGCAACTTTGTACTTTCTTAGTTTATTATCCTAATTTGAGTTCAATTTCTAGGTCATATCACTAGGTTTTGCATGTTACTTGTCTTTCCAAGCCTTTGCTTGGTGGTGAACCCTCTTATTATCTTTAATCACACCCTAGGACACCCTTCTAGTAGATCTCTTTCCCTCATTCCATCCTTGGATTGAGATCTCTAGGGTTTCCTTGAATGAAACTTGAGGGAAATAGGTGGAAAGGTCCTAAACCCTAGTTCTATCTTCCAAAAGGTAAGATCCCCCTATTTTCTAGGTCTCACTATGATTTTCTATAAAATTATATCTCATGTTTTTCTACTCAACCCAATCTTCTATTATGTACAATATTTCCCAAACATGTGTTTTTGTGTCCATTCCCCCTTACTATATTGTGTGTTGTCTTGCTTGCTATCCTTAAATGATATAATATACTATGCATATAGGAATATGTAAAATGATATTTTCCTCATGGAAAAATGTTACACTAACTTAGAGAGATGAAATAATGATCAAAGGTCCCATTATTTAATGTTTTGACCAATAGTTGGCATTAGAATTGGATGCATCACATTTTAGAGCATGTATGTTCAAAAATAATGTGTAGATTCACCTTCAATGGTGTACCTCGAGATAGAAGCCTTATACTCCAATTTGATTTCATAAATTATTATTTTAGGACTCAAATGAAAATAGATAAACTTAGGAATTTGTGTGAGATTTAAGTTTATTGCAAGTCGATAACAAGGCTTTGTTGTTCATTGCATGGTCTCTAGTTCAATTGCTAAAGATATAAAGAATAACTATTATAATCAAATATAAATGAATCTTGGATGGAATATGTAGAATTTTTAAAGAGATTATGTTTCCCAATCACAAATCAAGATACTTGAAACTCATTGATGTAAATGTGTTCGATCTTGAATGTTCCTATGGTGACAAATATGAAGCTTGACTAAGATAAACAAATAAAATAGAATGTGGTGCCAAAAATATATTGCACTTTATTAGATAATAGCTAGGAAATAATAAAATACATTCAAAATAAATAAATAAATAAAAATTAAAAAATAGTGAAATAAAATTGTCTTAGGCCAAGATTACTCCTACATAAAACACCTTAGATAACTAAAAAGTGAGCCCCTCACTTTGACATAGCAAAAGGAAAACCAAAATAGTTCACCTCAACTATTTACAATCATATGAAACTTTTAGTCACCCTCCCTTTCCATTCCATCAACTATTCTTACTTATTACTTGTATTTTTTTCCAATTCTATTGTTCAATATTTCTTCAATCTTCTATTCTTGTGGTTTTGATATTTATTTTCTCAAAAAAAAAAATCTTTATCTTCTCCTAATTCTTCCTCAAGGTAATTCTATAAATTTACAATGATTAATGTTGATAATTTATACTAAGAATGTTTTGTGATTCTACTTCAAATGCATTTCCTAGATTAAAATTCTTAAAATCTCTTCATTTCTAATTTATTATAAGTGCTAGTAGGGAATCTTTATTTTCTTATATATAATATTATTTCACCTCCTACTTAATATTCCTTGTGTATGCTTTGTAGTTAGATACATGTTTTTTATACTTCAAATTCATCTTCTCCAATTGAACTTTTACCTCCTCATCAAAATTCACATGTTTTGTATAATCTTCTATTGTAGCACTCTTCTTATGGTTTATGGTGAAATCTAATAACTTAGAAATATTACTAGGAATTTAACCATATATAAATTGATGTTTAACTTGTATTCTAATTTAATAAATTATTATATGAGAACTCATCTTGTAGAATTCTAGATCCAAAATTTATCCATTCACATATCAAGCATCTCAATATTTTACCCAAACTTATATTTAAAACTTTTATCTATTTGTCAATTTGGGAGGATATGATATTTACTAAGTTTCAACTCTATAGTTATCTTATTTTGTAATGTTCCCCAAAAGTAACCAAAAAAATTTGCATCCCTATCTAATATAATTCTTTTATATAACCCATGTATTCTCACAACTTAAAAAATTATGTAGCAACTAGATACATGGCATCATTAGTCTTCTTGCAAACGATAAAATGATCCACCATAGAAAATATATCAATAACTAAACAAATCAAATCAAATTCTCTTTAATTCCTCAATAAGAACAACACATTTAATTCATACTAACATCATTCTAAGGTTCTCATAAGTATAGGAAATGATTGACCCAATATTCTAACTATGAAATTTTGCAATTTGATAAATTCCAAATGTATGCACATATATATGCAACCAAATTATGTTCACTCACTAAAATGTATATGTTTTCAATCCCAAAATTTCCTACCAATACTCCACAATATTTCTCCTTGATCAAATTTAAATCTCTTATATCTAAATCTTAGGAATGCATAATTGATTTCTTTTAAACAAAAAATTATCTTGAATCAAATAATATATAACCACTTAGTTCATCAACACTTGTTGATAACTTATATTTGGTCTATGCTAAATAAAATTGGGCTAAATCTCATACAAATTCTCCATCTAATTAATGTTATTAGCTTCAATTCTAATTTCACAATAAATTATGTTTTATACTCAATGCATCAACTACTCTATTAGGTTTTCAAGGGTCTAAAATATTAGGGTTGAAAAATGGGTTAATCATAAGGTTGGGGCTACTTGCATTATCCTTGTATGACCAAGGAAAAGATCAAAAATAATTGAAATGGTCTTAAGACACAACAAAGTGAGTGGACACCAAAATGAGTGTATAGGAACATAAGATGGAGATTACAAAGTAGGTAAGTTTTACTTATAATGACTTTATTAATATCTTGACCTATCCTTCTCACAGCCTATAATATTTTATGATAAATTATTTTCCTTTTTGTATTTATTTTTATAGTTCCATGTTCCTAGTTAGCATATGGATAATGCACAAATACGTGTAGTGGCGTGTAGTGGCGCGTAGTGGTGCATGTTAAAAAAATACTTTTTGAACATGTGTTATGTTGTTCATTTCACTTCTTCCTTATGTTTATATTATTTATAATTTATCATTTTTCTTTTAAGTTATGTATTGTGTGATCCTTTATGTGTATCCATCTATTTACCTTATGCACCTTTACAATTTAGCCTTTTGTTTATGGCATGATTTTTATGTGTCTCATATTATTATCTCACCTTCTTTATTATGTTGTATTCTTTGTTTCCCAACTTTGGGATATCTCCCTTATCTTATTTTCACATTTAAAACATAGAATTCCTTACATTTCAAGTTTTGATTTTTTCATAATTTCTTATTTTTCACTATTTGCTTCTGACTAAGTTTAACTTCATTACCATGTTCCATGTTCTAACTTTAGTCATTCACCTATTCCATGTTTACACATTCTTTCATGATCTATGCTACATGGTATTGGAGATTAGTATTGTCATTGATGTCAATAGGGAGATTGATGGAGAGTCCAGTGCACTATGTTGTCTTTAGTGTTGTCATTGATGTCAACCTATGCCAACCTCTAATATGGTTTTGAGTAGATGTTGTAGGTGAGGAGATTGTTGGTATTGCATATGGGTGTATTTTTGAAATATCTAGTGTGGTGTTGATGATAAGGTGTTTGTGATGTTTCGATGCAACTGGTTCACTTGGTTTCCAAGTTATTTTGAGAAATTTTGAATAAGAGGGTGTATAAGGTGACAAAGTTGAGTTTTGTGTTTTGCTCTACATTTCTTCATGGTTGAAGATGTGCTTGTGCAGTTTGGATGAGATTATCAGAGTGATTCAAAGGTGTTATATCTAGAGTTGTAGGTTCTAGGTTGTGCAACAGTGGAAGTTGTGTTTGACAGTATATTGAACTATGAAGAAGGATATTTGGGAGAAATCGAATTGCTCTGCATTTCTCCATGTTGAGGTTTATTGTCTTGTAGATTTGGGAACGTGCTAATATTGTTTGTACCTACCTTCCCTTGGATATTTGTGTGTTCAATTTTTTTGCAAGGTTGGTTAGTGAGTTGTATGCCTATGGCAATATGGTCAATTGCATAGGGTGATAGTATTCTCAGTTTCAGGTGGTTGTAATAGTGTTGTTGAATATTCTGATGATGTTGGAATATTTTGGGATGTTGTGTGATGTTGCTTTGTGGTCTGCAGGATGTTGTGATCGATTATTTGGTAGCATTAATACAAGTTTGGATGACCTAGCATGTTAACATTACTTGTGGATGTGCTTTGTGGTTTGTGGAAGCACGGTGAAGCATTTCAATGTAGAATTGGGTCTTGGTTAACCCTTAGTGTGGTCTTCCTTCACTTCTTTCCACCGCGAAAGTGTTTTGTGTTGACCTATTTGTTGTTCGCATGTTTGAGGTGCATACATTTCATTGAAGCCAACCTAGACAAAATTGTTTGAGATCATGGAGGATATATAAGCAAGGTTGATTGTTGGATAATTTAGTGTTGTGGTGTGTGGCATGAAAATATGTAAGTGTGATCAAGTATTGTGATCTAAGTGTGATCTTAAATGTCTAAGGCTGCCAAAATTAGTGAGCAAAAGATGTCTATATTTTTAGTGAACCTGAGACAATAAGGTGAAGGTTGTGGATGGTGTAGAGTTGTTGTGGTGGATCTTCATGTTGATTTGAGGTAGTTAAGCTCCTTGTAACAGTCTTCTTCTATTCTCTTATATTCTAGAAATTGAGTCCTTTGGGTAGTGAGCCATTCTTCTCTTTTGGGTAGTGAGCCCTTCTAGCAGTGAGCCTATTGTATTCGATGTTGTTATTCATATATATGTGAGTTAATCCTCACCATTATTTTTTCCTGATTAGGGTTTTCCACGTAAATATGGTGTTCTATTGTGCATGGTTGTTGATGTGTTGATATTTCAGTTTGTTTACATTCATGCTCATTTGCATAATAAGGGTTTGAAGGTTGATGAGGGTTTTAATATTTTAATATACAACTAATTCACCCCCCTCTCAGTTGTCTTGTGTACATCTAATGCATGGTTGTGATGTCTTCTCTATGTCATGATTACTGTGGTTTTTATATTTATATTTATTAAGACCCACATGTATTGATATGATTCTTATCATGTCTACCTAGATATGAGTCTACAATTGTCACTTTTATGCTTATGACCTTGGCATGCCTAAGTTTTCATTATTTTACTACCAGGGCTTCATGATCCCTTATCATATATCATCTTATGATCACAAAATTGAGATCCTTTTGTAGCCTTATCTTTAACATCTCATTGATAATCTTATTATAGGTCTCTTTCCTATAGGAACATCTTCATCATCTTACCCATACTAGGAGATTCCATCCTTACATGTAATTTTACACTTATACCATACTTATTTGTGCTTTACACAATAATCTTTTTATTTGAATAAATATTCGATATGCTTGAATGATCCTTTTCTAGATTTTAAGGCCATTTATTTTATTGCTTGCTCTTATTGGGGGCAAATTTAAACCTTGATGTGTGTCACCAATTTATGATCTTACATGTTTAGTAAATAATGATATATTTTTACATGCACTATATGCACTCACATCTTAATTTATTGGCTTGATCTTTTAGTGTTATCATTATCATGTGTTGTTTCTCCTCTCCTCCAAATCCTTGCATCATTACACCACTTGAAGGGGTGCATATTAATACTAATGATTTTCATAGTTGATGTTTTAAATAGTGACTTGTATTGTACAAAGACACATTATCATATCTCAACAAAGCTTTCTTATACACCTACATCACATAGATAATTATTATATTTGTCACATCATGTGAAGATTTATCACATTACAAACTCACATCATGGGGAGGTTTATAGCATAACAAGTCACATGGAGACTTATGACCCCAAAATTATAATCTTAAAAATTAAATTTCAACTTTATAGCCCCTTTCTTCTATTTGTTATGAGTTGATTTGATATGAATTTGTGTGGCATGCTATTATTCCATGGTATTTGAATGCATTCAATGTGCAATTAATTAACATCTAGAAAATTGAATATCAATGGAGACCAAAAGAAAAATTAGCAAAAACACTTTAATTCTAAAAGGGACAAAGAATTGTATCTATATTTAGTCCATTCACATGTTGGTGAATGTTGTCTTCAATATTTCTCGTTACCATGTAACCAACCAACGAGATTGACCTAAGAGAACATGCTCACTTACTAAGTCAATAATCTCCCTAGTGGTGTTCCTAGACACCACCTTGACACATTCAACATTTGGGAAGACAAAGGAAATCAAGTTTATTGAAGAACATTATGTTAGTTTATTTATGGTGGCATAATTCAATCTAGTACACCAAATCAAGTTCATGTTGCCCAAGATCAATCTCTCTACACTCAATATTGAACCATTGGAAATTGTAGCGTTGGATGGACTCTGACACATTCATTAGACTAAGGAGATTAAGTTTTATATAGTAGGAAATGGATTCAACATGACATCAATAGTATCTCTACATGTTATCAATTCTAAAGCTAAGTACCCTTATCCATTGCATTTAATTTTTATATATTTATATGCAATTATCTTCTCTTATAATAATCTAAGTTACTTTTATGCTTATTAATTATATTTATTTAATTAGCCTAATTTATTTGTATAAAAAAATCATTCATGACATACTGTGATGGTTAAAACATGATATTGTTTTTGTAGAGCCATCAAGGTTCAAACCTCCATTGGACCATTGTTGATCAGAGACTTATGTCTTTATTGATTCATTATAGTCATGGGTTTGAACTTTCATATTCAAGTTATTTGCATTCAAGTTATAGACTTTGTGAACTCCAAATCCTTGTTGGACAAATGTACTCATGAGATTTGTCCTTGTCAATCTACTATGCTCGCATGTTTGGACCATTCACATCATACCAAGGATGAGATCCCCCATTTACAACCTCACCTAACTTGAATCAAGCTAAAAAAATCATCTTATAAATATTCACAAATATTTGACAAACAAATACATAAAATAAATTAAAATAGATAATTAACCCTCTATCTCTAAAGAGAAACATTTAAAACATATGCTAAAAAGGTCTCTAAACCCTTCTTTGAAAATATATAGACCATAATGTGCAGGTTATTATTGTTGCCACCAATCAAAAAAGCATACCAATGCTTTACAATAGGACCCACCATTAACATAAAGTACCAACACATTGATATTAGGTGTAATAAAAAAATTGTAACGAAGGAAAAACAAAACCAACGTTCCCCAAGAAAATAAAAGTGAAACCCCCTCTACAAGACGTAATTCCTTCCTAGGTCAGATGTGAGTCAAAGCATGAGAAAATATATGTGTTACCTAATACATTTGAACCAAGAAATTTAGACAGGATTTTTTGTTTTTTTAATATGAACTTGCCCTACAACTAGGGGTAGTTGGAGGAATACAACAGGACCTTTGTTGGCTTTCATTAAGGGTTTGTTTTCTCGGTTCAAGTTTGGACATATACACACTTTGATTGATACTCATAACATATGTGGCCCACGTTTAAATTTGGATATATACACACTTTCATGGGCCCAAACCCCATAATTGTTTGGTACTTGTAATTATTGAAAAGCATCCAAAGAAGTTCAAAACAGGGGCATTTTCGAGAAAACCACATATCTTGAAATGACAGAAGTGGGTGTGATGATTATCCCAACAAAGTTTATGTTTATGTCAAAGTTTGTGTCTCAACTAACATCTACATAACAACATATGGTCTAGTTGCATAAAAAACTTCATGACACCCCTAAGTGAGACAACTTTTATATATCATTCTCCCTTTAAAGACTATGTTCATATTTTATTTTTAATTGAATAATGTTGATTTATGATAAAATAAGTAGTTGTTAAGCTTATGAAGAATCAAAGTATTGACTAGGATTAAATAAATATTATTTTAACGATAAAAAATTATTAAACTAAAATTTTGTTAGATAAATTTTTCATGGTCAAATTTTTAATTAAATAAAAAATAATACAAAATGTACGTAGATTTATTTATAGGATATAAGAAAGAGATTATTTGCATATATTATTAAAAATATTAATTATTTTATTTATTTTGTTTTTAGATTTTAAAATGATGTTTTCTTTCTCTTCTATCTAGTATCTCGGTAAAGTTGTCACCATAAATGTCACTCTCTTTGGTGTCACCAATGTTGGCATATTTTTATCTCTTAGTTCTCTTTTTCGTTATGTAATGTGTGTCATATGGGGATGTGTACTACCCATCTATTCATTATGTTATTTTATCGTGTTTCCTTGTTCACTAGCCAACACATATATTTCATGTGTTAGTATTAGCTAGAGTCACACATGTTGCATTATTGTTGTTATAGTGTTTTTGTTTCAAGAAATTGTTGGTTTCATTTTTCTATGTTTTTTTCCATAGTTTAGCATATGGGCATTACAATATTAATCATTAAAAGAAGCTTATAGTTGTACAAAATGAATTTGCCACTTCTTACAAACTAGAAAATGTGGAATTTTCCACTTTCATTAGACTAGTAAATGTGTATTTTCTACTTCGATGAGAAAATTGCTACTTCATTCATTATCTTTGACCTACTTCTAAGAGACATAACTCTTGCACATAGAGTCAAGATGAGGTGTTATTTTTTGAAACTAGACATTTTTTTGAGGAGAAACTAAATATGCAACCATGTTCAACTTTAGATTCCAAATAATCCCTCTTTTCCCTTTCAACACAACTACATTTATGAGGCCAACTATTAGTGTGAATGGGGTATATTTCCTAATTTCCTAGCTAGTTCTCCACTTAAGTCCTTTTCACACTTAGTTAAGTTTACTTGGGAACTTTTTCACTTTATCCCACATTAATTATGTTTTTAGTCTCTTAGGTGGCATATCCTACATATACTCACTCATTAATTTTATTATAATCACTCATTATTGTATGCTTTACATTATTTTTTAATAGAATGCAACTTATTCTATCATTTCTAGTTTTTTTGTTAATACTTTCCTTTCACTCATTTGCATTCTTGAGTGGCTTCATAGCCAAATATTACATGGTATCAAATCTTGATCTTGAGTTGTGGGTTAACTTTAAGGAAACCTAGGAGTACATATCTATTATTTTCTTGAAGCATTGAGTATTCTCTTCTCTTGCATTATCAAATGATTTGGAGAATTGGAAGAGTGAAAGAAATACCATATTCTAAGTGTCTTCCTTTTCTAACTTGTTAGTCACACATACATTATTGGAGCTTCTTGGAGAAAATTTGAGCTCACCATTGAGTCTCAAGTAGTTGAGAAATGTGTGTTTTCCTCTTTTATATCCTAATTGGACACTAAAGGTTAGACTTGTAAGGATTTGAATATTAGAGTTTTTTATCTAAATTAGCATGCTACTCATTTCGGAGATATTTTGAGGTCAAACGGATACTACCATTGCATCTAGAAGGCTAAAGTACTCTCATTTTTATATAAAATTTGTCCAATTTGAAAAAATTTGATTCAAAGACAAAAAAAATTGCCTCCTAAGCTATGCAGCCCCTCACACATCATACCATATAGATTTTTTTTAAAATAAAAAATTATATATTGCATAGAACAATTTTAGCAAAAGTGCCACTTAAAACACCACCATAGTAACACTCTCACTAATAATATTTGGATTACTTCTATTTCTTAATAATTCCTAATAATATTTACCTTCAAACAACTATTTTTGAAAAGGTTGTTTTGCATTGAAATTTGACACTCTTTCAGCTTAATTTAAGCAATTTTATCATACAATGGTAGTTTCTAGTAAAAAGAATGGTGGTTTTGGAATATAATAATTGAGTAGAATATTTAAAGAAAATATTTTTATATTTTATAATAAAATCATGCTAATATCAGCATTTTTTTATTTTTCGATCATTTGTTTTAGTGATTTTTTTCTTATTTGGATTATAATTTTGTGATTTTAATAGAGGTATAATCATTTTTTCTTATTTGATCTTATTTTATTATAAAATTAATTTTCTCATCAAATCTACATTATAACTTTCACATAAGATATTGCATTAATGTGATCCTTTTTTGAAAGCAAAAAATAAAAATAACACTAAATTTGTGTTTCCATTTTTTTCTTTTCATTATGTTTTCAAATTGTACTTTCATTATTTTTCCATTTTGGATATTATAAAACTCTAAAAATAACTCTAGCATTATACACACATTGCTCTATAGTGGAAAATCATATTTGTTGGGGGTTCTTTAATTGAGTTAATTTGGGGACTCTCTTGGTTTTTTTTGGGATTGTGCATATATTTTCTTTTTGCTTGTGCTCTACTTTTTCTTTCACAAATGGATCATTTTAAATTTTCATCATTAACTTCATACAACTATGCAACATGGAATTAAAATACAAGGAATTTCTTAATGCAACAATGTTTTACACACTATATTGAACAAAATATTGATGAACCCAAAGATAATAAGAAAAAGATACAATGGATGCTATAACATACTAAAGCACTTGGATTTCTTCTCAATTATATTTCCCTTGATCTTATATTTAAAATTGAAACATGTACAAATCCACATGATGCTTGAGAAAAAATTAGAAATATTGTATGGTAAAATTGGTGAATTTAGAGGCTCATATTGACAATGATTTGATAAGCCTTGATCCAAAAATATTGACAACATCTAGTATTACATTATGAAGTTCAATTACCTTAGATCATAATGTAAATCATGTCGCATTGATAAAAGGGGCATTTAGATAGTCTACAATACACTAAATAAAGTTGGTCCTCAATATGTATTCTTTGTTTCTATCTTTCAAACTCACAAGGTGACTATGGGAGTTACATATACTATGCCTTCATTTACATCCAACTCCAAGATGTTGATCTGCATGAACAACAAAATACTCTTTCAATGTATATCTTAAATCCATCTCAATATCATTTTTGTTGTTGGTTCAAACTAAGAGATAGAAAGGGTCAAGTCATCCTAACAAGAAACATAAGTGATCCAAGTACAAGCCACACATAGAACAAGCATGGTCCTCTTTTATCTCTAAAGTAGACTCCAAA
>VDFB02100210.1:0-22629 GCA_007258455.2 Sequoia sempervirens | reverse complement strand
AGTGTGTTTGTTGCTTTGTTTGGATCTGGTAGGTCTAGGAGATAAAAGTTTCATTAAAACCCTAAGTATTTTTCTTGAAATTGAGGGTTTGGTGTATTAGGGGTATAGAGGTCTTGGACCTAGAAAAAAATCATGGAATTGGAGGTTTTGACACATAACATATTGTTGTTTGAGGAGTTTGAGTGAAGATCTAGTGTTTAAAAGGTCCTCTCTTTATAAATAGGGCTAATTTAGTAGCCTTTGTGCAAGGTGGTCTATGGATCTTTATGATGGTACAAAGAAACATGGTATGATCTCTTGGGAATTTGTCTTAGGGTTTGTGTTAAAGCTTGATTGATGTTTAGTTGGCCATTGGATGACCTTCTCTAAAAGATAAGCCCATTTGATGAGATTTGGAGACTATAAGCCTATTGTTGTTAGTTGATTCAATTTGGGTGATTGTGATTTCAAGGTTGGTGTCTTGTTGAGGTCTGATTAGTTGATTTTGAAAAGAGTTCCTCCACCTTGAATTGCATCAACAAGCCCTCTAACATAACAAACCCCAAAACCCTCTTCTTTCACAAGTTAGGCAAGGTTTTATTGAAAACCCATACTCAAAACCTTACCACAGCCAACCAAAGCCTAAAATACCTTCAAAAATATCTACACAAGCTTAAAATTTTCAAGAGATCTCACTACCCCAAAATATTTTGTCAAACCCTAACAATAAACCACCATTTTTCACTCGAAAATGCACCATTTGACATCTAGGGCATCACCTAAAAACCCTCTATTTGCCTCCCTTGCACAGAAAAATTTTCACACATGTTTTATAACCATAAATAATCCTTTCCATCAATTTATAGAAGCATATAGTGGGTGAAAGGCTTAATATGACATTTTAATGCACTCAAAACCCTTAAAACAGGGTATACAAACCAACCCTTAGTAATTGGCTTCTAAAATGCACAAAATCACTTCAAATCCAACCAAACCAAAACTAAAATAGAGTTAATTCTTCTTCCCATTGAATTCCATCAAGAAGAGATCACAATCACCTTGTATAGAACCATACAGTTCAAGGAAACATCAAATCCCAAAGTGCAAAAGGGTAGGAATCTTTGACGGGGTATTACTTGAATACCATAGCTCTTATGAAATCTTTTTCTTAACCTATGGGATCGTGTTAGGTCCCTCTACAATAACCTCTCTCATTTTTTATTATCTTAGAGTGGTTTTCCCGTGGTGTCCAGTTTTCATTTGATGGAAAAAGTGTCAAATGCAAGTAGTGGAAAGTTGCAAAGTGGTGCAACTTTTGTTCTACAACTCATGTGACCAAATGCAATGTTCCAATGCATCCAAATAGGTATTTTTACACTACGCATAGTCCTCTTTCTCACCCAAACACGCAAAATCACTCTGAGCTACATTCAACCAAATCGATCCCTTAACGGTCCAAAGTGCAACATGGCTGCAAACTTCAATATGTTGTTACTCAGATACCGTGATGCTTAGAAACTTCTCATCTGATCCTATGGGATTTTTTTTGGCCTCTCTGCAATAACCTCTCTCTGTTTTTGTTATCTCATAGTGGTTTTCCTATGGTGTCTAGTTTTCAATTGATGGAAAAAGTGTCAAATGTAAGTAGTGGAAAGTTGCAAAGTAGTGCAACTTTCGCTATGCAACTCGTGTGACCAAACAAACTGTTCCAACATGTTCGAATAGGTATGTTTACACTAGGTATGTTCCTCTTTCGCACCCAAACACACAAAATTGCTTTGAGCTACGTTCAACCAGATCAATCCTTTAAGGGTCCAAAGTGCAAAATGGTTGCAAACTTCAGCATGTTGTTACTCAGATACCATGATGCTTAAAAAAATTGTGTTTGATCCCATGGAATCATATTGGGCCCCTCTACAATAACCTCTCTCATTTTTTTTTATCTCGGAGTGGTTTTCCCGTAGTTTCCAGTTTTCAATTGATGGAAAAAGTGTCAAATACAAGTAGTGGAAAGTTGCAAAGTGGTGCAACTTCCATTCTGTAACTCATGTGACCAAATGGATTTTTCTAACGCATCTGAATTGGTATGTTTATGCTATGCATGGTCCTCTTTCACACCCAAACACGCAGAATCACTCCAAGCTACATTCAACCAAATCAATATCTTAAGGGTCCAAATTGCAAAATGGCTCCAAACTTCAACATGTTATTACTCAGATACCATGATGCTTAGAAACTTCTCATCTGATCTTATGAGATCATGTTGGGACCCTCTACAATAATTTCTCTCAATTTTTTCTATCTCAAAGTGGTTTTCCCGTGGTATCCAATTTTTAGTTGATGGAAAAAGTGTCAAATGCAAGCAGTGGAATGTTGCAAAGTGGTGCAACTTTCATACTGTAACTCATGTGACCAAATGGAGTGTTCCAACGTGTCTAAATAGGTATGTTTACACTAGGCATGGTCCTCTTTCACACCCAGACACACGAAACCGCTTCGAGCTACATTCAACTGGATCGATCCATTAAGGGTTTGAGTGTATTATGTTGAAATAGGCCATTCCACCTATTGTTTAGGTTGTGTCTTAGTGATATGGGCCTGATGTAAGTAGGATAGGGAGTAGGAATAAGAAAAAAGCATTGGTAAAGGCATTGGAAGAGGTTACTAATGTTGCCCCTGTTGAAAATTCAAAATTGAGCCCCCTTAAAAGCAAGGCTAGAAGAGGTGAAAAGAAGAAATTGCTTGAAAATAAGTTAGAATAGGTTGGAAATAGGGTGAGGTTGTGGATTTTTATGTGTTCAAAAGGTTTGGAAGGACAATGGAGGTCAAAATTATGTTATGGAATGATTCCCTAGTTGGGAAAACAAGGGTTTTTTTATGAAAAAGAGAGGTTTGAGGGAGTAGAAGTGGGTAAAGTCAAGGAGCAGCATAATTTGGTGGTCAATTAAGTTTGTGCAGGCAGAATGAAGAGTGTTGGAATAGGTGTTGAGTTTTGGGTTCGGGTTCGAGGGTTCGGTTCGCCGGTTCGGCCAAATTTTTTTGGAGGGGGTTCAGTTCGTTTTGGGTTCGTTGGTACAAAAAACATGTAAAAACAAAATATATATATGTAGCCCAAAAGCATGAATTAGGAATATCACATAACATCATATAAACAAAAAACCACCATAAACTTGAATGTCATTTAAAACATGCATGATAAATATTCATCATTGAAACTAGAATTGTGGTAGCTTGATATACAAGGTCTATTGATGCTAGGGTTCAATTTGTATGATTTTGAAAAAAGAAGCCAACTGAGTAGAGTTATCAGCATTCTTCATAAATCATAAGAATTTGTTTAGTACACTAGCCATTTTGATGTCTTCTTGCAATCTCAAACATTATTTTGTATCATTGTTACATTGGTCTTGAGAGTGGTAGCTTAATATAGCTCCACAGTAAAAAATTTGGTTTACTTGTGCAGTGTAACAATGGCATAGGCAGATTTTTCTTTCAAAGAACCAAAGGGTGACTACACAATTGAAGTGTATAAACACATATCTTTTTGTAATATCAAGGATACTTTTTGAAACTATCATGCATTGCTAATCTAAAAGGAAAAGTCTTTTGTCTAATCTATATGCAGCCACGCTTTTGACATTTTCAAAAAGAGAAAAACTTCCTGAATGATGCAAAGGCATGGCCAAGCAGTTCTAACTCTTCGCATGAGAGAAGAGAGATGTTGGAGAGTACATCAAGTCAGTGAGAACAGAAGTGTAATGTGTTTTTTTTTGTATTATTCCTCTATTTCTCTACAGATGTGTGATAAATTCTCAGTTCAATGATGCAGAACATTTTTTTTAAGAAGAAAGTTGTATCACAATCCGCTTTCAATCTAGCAAGGAAAAATGAAAGCTCAGCCTCTTGTAATGAAAATGCGTGTTTGCAAAACAAATGAATAAAAATGAGGTAGTTAAGGTGTTTGAAGTGATTTAGAGGCCACTTTTAGGGTTCCCTTGGGTGTGGGTCAAAGTCAAACTCCATAAAACATTAAAAAAGTCTTCAAAAAAACACTTTTTTGGATGCCTAGGCACACGGGTTCTATCTTGGTTCCCCTGGGTTCTGTCTAGGTTATGCCCAGGTTCTCTTGGGTTTTTCCTAGGAAAACCAAACCCAAAAATGAAGGACCTTGGTCACACCCATAAGCGAACCAAACCAGGACCTGCACCACTTGAGTGAACCAAGACCAGAACCAAGGAAAAAATAGAAGAACCCGATAACATAGATAATGTGTCAAGAAGTTGGTTACTTCATCTACTTTGAATATTATGTTTTGCAAGTGTTGTGAAGATTATGTATCCTTTTCTTAATTGAGTTGTTCCAATCAAAGGATTAAATATATTGGAATCTTTTTTATCAATCATTTCATGGAATACCAATTGAAAACATGTTTTTTTTCTTTTAGATAAAGTTATTTACCATCAAGCAATTAATGTATTCAAGACAAACCATGAAGGACAACAATGATCAATGCTAGGGCTAACCAATTAATAAGTATACAAGTGAATAATTCAAGCATGTACATGTGAATAAGCGAAGCACAAGTAGTCACAAACATGTAAGCCTTTAAGTATACACACAAATACATAGTACACACAACTTAATACAAAGTATATGCACGAATACAAGGTATATGCATGAAAACGCGTAAGTCGCAAAGTATACATTAGAACACACGTAAGGCACAAAGTATACACGTAAGTTGTAAAGTATACACTTGAATACATGTAACTCATATCTATTGAACCATGAATTTATAATGCAAATATGGACACCATCGATAAAAAACTATTTGTGATCCAGGAGGATCTAGAAGAACCTAAAATTTTCACAGTCTCAAAATCTCTTAGAATCGACGTCATTGTGTAGAGCCTACTGACACGAACCTAATGCAACTCGAATGGGCTCAAAAGGAGTCTATATGCAAAAGTTACGAGCAGTCAAAGTTCTAGTCAATCGACAAATCAGAGGGCTCAGGAAAAGGGAAAAAAAATGAAGTCATCAAAGGTGTTCAAATGGGTGTCGTTGCGAAGAGCTTGTTGAGAGCTTTCGGACACAACTCCTTTCGTCAAAAACGGAGTCCATTTGCACAAGATACAAGTGGTCAAAGTTAGCAACATACATTGACCAGTCAATGCCTCGTCATCAGTCCAGTCAGCCCTTGACACTCGGCATCATCTCACCTCTCCATGTGGCAAGCCATTATTGGAAAAAGGTGGCATAAATATGGATTAAACCATATTGTTAAAAAAAATAGATATGGTTTAAAAATTAAAAAAAGAAAGGAGGATTTGGTGGGATTTTATGCCTTAAAATCCTCTTGCCTTCCCCATAAAACAAGGAGAAAAATAAACCTGTAAACTTATATTTCAACAAATTAACCCCTTTAACCACCTTTCTCATATTTCAACAAATTATGATATTTTAAAGGGCTTAAAATAATTGGTTAAAGACTTGTCTGTTAAAGGGAGGTTATAAACGAATTGTAAAAGAGGGAATTTTGTTAAAAGGGAGTTATTTTGTTTAAGAGGGTTATTGTTTTATTTGTTCATGGGGAGTTATTTATTAAATATGGAGGTTCCACCCCATATAGCATATTTTATGTATAAAAAGGGGGTGTAGGTTCTTAATTTTTCAACCAAGTGATGGAAAATTATTGGAGAATTATGAAAGAATTTTTGGAGAGAATTAGAATGCTAATGGAGGGTTTGATTTATTTTTTAAAGGAAGAATTACAAGGTGTTATTATACACCAAAATTGTAATAGTAAGAGAGATTGTGAGAAATTTTGTAAAGGACTAAAGCTTGGGTGATGTACAGAAGTCGTAATTGCTTGGCATCATTAATAAAGCGGTTCCTCATTGAGAAGCGGACCCGGAGACATAGCTCAAATTGAGTGAACTCCATTATCAAGATCGTGATCTCTCTTCCTCTCTTCTCTTTTATAATTCTCTTCAGTATTTATTTCTTGAGTTTCTAATTATGATATTTAAGTAATTAGTTTATATTTTATTAATTTTGGATAAGAACAAGTGAATGCTAATTTCCATAATTTCAACGGTTAAGATTCATAACCATGTAGTTCTGTTGGATTGGGGTAAAATCTATGGTTGGGAGTAAAGTGAAAATTATTTGTAGCTCTTTAATTATAGATCAAGTTGGTATCAGACCAATTTAACAGGAAAATTGCAAGTGGTGAATGTTAACCAGGTTGAAATTAAGGCAAGGAGAAGGTGCACTTACCGAGTTCAATCCAGAGATCAAAAAATGAAGGATTTTGTCACAATCAAAGATGGCAGCTAAACAAAGTTCTACATAGCTTGATGGGAAATATTTCTAGAAACATTTTCTTGAGATGAAGTCAATGGTGGAAGTTCTTTTTGAATAGAGGTACGAACGAAAGAAGAGAAAGGAAGAAAAAGACAGAAAGAAGAGGGAAGTTGAATCCTCTTCAAAACATGATAAAGGTAAAGGAGTAGGAGGTGGTAGTGACCCTCCTGAACCTCCATCCCCATCTTCTTCTTCATCTAACTCTTCTAAGAAGAAACAACCTATGCAAGCTAATACACCTTTGTTAAAACTGGATGTTAAATTTGAGTTGCCTATGTATAATAGTGAATTGGATGCAGAAAAATTGGATAATTGGCTTAAATAGATCGAAGTGTATTGCAGGGTTCAACAGATCTTGGATTATTCTTCCAAAATCTAGCTAGCTACTCTTAGAATGGGAGGCATTGCATTGGTTTGGTGGGAGAGTAAGATTCAAGATGATCTTGCTACGCATGGTAAAACCATTTCATCTTGGTATGAATTTACTTCTGCTTTAAACAAATAGTTTTACCCTTTGGGTTATATGCAACAAGTTGTTATGGATTGACAAAATCTAAGACAGGGTAAAGGATAAACAGTGCAAGAGTATACACAGGTGTTTAGGAAGAAAGCACTTACTCTTGGAATTCCTCTTTATACACAAGAAACTTTATTAAAGTATATAGGTGGTTTGTATTCACATTTGAAACATACAATCTTGATGTTTAATCCATCTAACTTTGATGAAGTGTGTGTACAAGCAACCCATATTGAAGCAGGTGGAAGGAACATAAGTTTCAATTCAAAGAAGGAATTTGTTCCTCCAATTGAAGGAAATAAGAAGGGTGAGGAGAGGAAAGCAGCTACTATGAAGAAAGAGGAAGGTGAAAATCCTACTTGTTCACATTGTCAGAAGAAAGGGCACACATATGCGAAGTGTTGGAAACTGCATTCAAAGTTGAAACTCAAGTGGTTTAAAGAGTCTAAAGGAAAGAAAAAGGCTGCAGCTGTTGTTTAAGATCTTGGATCAAATTTTGATGATGAAACAAAGATTGCAGTTGTGGGTGTGAAGGGTAAGACTTTTGTTGATTCTTCCACTAATGTTTCATGTGATTCTACTTCTAAAATTCATGTTGTTCTTGAAGATAGCAAAAGATGTGAATTGTTTCATATAAGGGGAATATCTAAGAACACTAAAATTGATACACTAATTGATAGTGGGTCCCAAGTTAATCTAATTTTAGAAGAAGTTAAAAAGTTGGGATTTAAAACAAAGCCACATAAGAAACCTTATCCATTAGGTTGGGTGTTCAATGATAATAGATTGCGAGTAACTAAGCAATGCAATTTAATATTTGCAATAACATCTAAGTTTATAGATGAGGTTGAATTTGATGTGGTTCCACTTGATATTTGTGGAATTGTGTTGGGTAGCCCATACTTATATGATAGAAAAGCAATCTTCTACAGGGAACATAATTAGCATCACTTGTTTAAGGAAGGAATTGAATACATTGTGCATTCTCATCCAATTAAGACTGATAAATCTTTTGTGACAACGGGACAATTGAAAAGGGTAGTTAATGCAAGCAATAATTTGGCACTTATGTCTGTACCACAAGAAGTGTCATTGCATAAAAATATATCTAATTCTAAGGTTGTTCTAGTTATGAAAGACAAGTTTGATGTTGGTACATTCTTTTTCTCATTTGCAAGTTCAGTTTTGTTATTCAGCCTTCTACTTTTCAGCAGTGTATGGTTGGTAGCAACAACATTGAATGTGGATGTGTATATGGCTAATGTACATAATAATATCAGTACAATTTTGATTGTTGTTATGATGATTCAGATGTACAAGTTCCAGAAAGGAAGGACAGATGATACTGGGCAAGTGGGGCAACATTTCCCTAGCTCAATTTATACATAAATAGACCTTTTGGAGGTCCAAAAGCTTCTCAATGGGGAGGAATGATCCAGGAGGATCTAGAAGAACCTAGAATTTTCACAGTCTCAAAATATCTTAGAACTGACGTCATTGTGTAGAGCCTGTTGACACGAACCTAACGCAACTCGAATGGGCTCAAAAGGAGTCTATATGCAAAAGTTGTGAGCAGTCAAAGTTCTGGTCAATTGGCAAATCAAAGGGCTCAGAAAAAGGGAAAAAAATTGAAGTCATCAAAGGTGGTCAAATGGGTGTCATTGTGAAGAGCTTGCCGAGAGCTTTCTGACACAACTCATTTCGTCGAAAACGAAGTCCATTTTCACAAGATACAAGCGGTCAAAGTTGGCAACATATGTTGACCAGTCAATGCCTCATCATCAGTCCAGTCAGCACAATGGCCAGTCAGCCCTTGACACTCGGCGTCATCTCACCTCTCCATGTGGTAGGCCATTATTGGAAAAAGGTGGCATAAATATGGATTAAACCATATTGTTAAAAAAAACACGTATGGTTTAAAAATTAAAAGAAGAAAGGAGGATTTGATGGGATTTTATCCCTTAAAATCCTCTTGCCTTCCCCATAAAACAAGGAGAAAAATAAAACCTGTAAACTTATGTTTCAAAAAATTAACCACCTTTCTCATATTTCAACAAATTATGATATTTTAAGGGGCTTAAAATAATTGGTTAAAGATTTGTATGTTAAAGGGAGGTTATAAACGCGCCACCGATCACGTTAAAAAGTTTACCAGGCGCACTGCAGTTTATAGGGGGTCGTGCTACCCGATTCCTGCAGTCTAAAAAAAAAAAAAAGGGAGGTTATAAACAAATTATAAAAGAGGGAATTTTATTAAAAGGAAGTTATTTTGTTTAAGAGGGTTATTGTTTTATTTGTTCATGGGGAGTTATTTATTAAATATGGAGGTTACACCCCATAGAGCATATTTTATGTATAAAAAGGGGGTGTAGGTTCTTAATTTTTCAACCAAGTGATGGAAAATTATTGGAGAATTGTGAAAGAATTTTTGGAGAGAATTAGAATGCTAATGGAGGGTTTGATTTATTTTTGAGAGGAAGAATTACAAGGTGTTATTATACACCAAAATTGTAATAGTGAGAGAGATTGTGAGAAATTTTGTACAGGACTAAAGCTTGGGTGATGTACAGAAGTCGTAATTGCTTGGCATCATTAATAAAGTGGTTCCTCATTGAGAAGCGAACCCAGAGACATAGCTTAAATTGAGCGAACTTCATTATCAAGCTCATGATCTCTCTTCTTCTCTTCTCTTTTGTAATTCTCTTCAGTATTTATTTCTTGAGTTTCTAATTACGATATTTAAGTAATTAGTTTATATTTTATTAATTTTGGATAAGAACAAGTGAATGCTAATTTTCATAATTTCAATAGTTAAGATTCGTAACCACGTAGTTCTGTTGGATCAGGGTAAAATCTGTGGTTGGGAGTAAAGTGCAAATTATTTGTAGCTCTTTAATTACAGATCAATTTGTATTAACCAAATAGCCATGTGCGCATACATCAATATATGTCGATCTAAGTATAAAATATAGGTACAAAATAGCCATATAGGCTTACGAGAATGCCATATAGGCATACAATGTCAAATATATCCAATACAAAATATGTACAAAACTGCCATGTAGGCATACAACAAAGGGCTCTAGAATCAAAATTCATTTCTCTCCATGCTCTAGAAATACATTATTTCCCTTTGTTTGTCAATCTGATGGCGATAAGTCTATCACTCATTTCTGTTGTGCTTGAGGAGTGCTCCTGTTGCTCCTCCTAGTACTCTTAAATTCTTGGTGAGGTTTTAACTGTTACAATAAGAAGTAAAGGCATTAATATATAGAAATTACATTATAAAAAATGATATATTTAACAAAATAATCACTTACGTCCATCTCACGATCACTCTCCATGAGGGAAATATTCACACGCCAATATTGAGGCGTGCTCAAGCCCTGTATAAACCATCCAAATAGAAATTAAAGTATGAATCAATAATAGTTGATTTTTCACTACAACTAACATCTATAACAATGAATGTAAATTGAAATTTAGTAATTTGCCTCATACCTCTCCTGTCAAAGCCATTGAGGATTATATAGTGGATGAAACACCGATATCCATGGCCCTCGTAACATTTGGAGGTTTTTTTTCCTCCAACATCTAAAAATAAAACAACAAATTATTCAATCACAAAAAACTTACAATAGCGATCCACATCATGACTTATAACGTATGAGATCTAATGAAAAAAAAATTGAGTACTTATTAAACTATATATTTCTGATTATCATGCTTACTATTTTCCCTATCCATATCTTGTTCAAAAGGACATGTTTTTAGGATTTTACCCATATCAGCAAGCCATTGAACCATTTGATTAAATGTTTTTGTAGACATGTACGATAATTGTGGTGGCATAGAGAAGGCAGTGAACTCTTTGAAAAAATGCCTCAAAAGAAATGGGGTCTCGTGGTGATGGAATACCATTACGAACAAATGCATGTCATGGCATTCCATCACCATAAGACTGCATTTCTGTCAGGCATTTTTTCAAAAAGTTCATTTCCTTCTCTATGGTATCATTGCTTATTATTATGCTTTGATAGATATTTTTCCAAGCATACATAGTTTGTTGGAAAGCACCTATTTTAGGCTTTTAGCCATAGTAGCAAGGAAGTGAGTAGTTTGATAAAATGCTTTGGTGCACATGTATGAAAAATGTGGTAGCATAGAAAACGTGGTGAGCAGTTTGAAGATATGCCTCGGAGAAATGTGGTCTCATGGTGATGGAATGGAATTCCATTACGATGAGACTGCATTTCTTTGAGGCATTTTTTCAAACTACTAACTGCCTTGTCTATGCTATTGCTTACTATTATGGTTTCATAGATTTTTTCCAAGCATCCATAGTTTGTCGTGAAGGTGCACCTTTGCAAGCACATGCCTCCATGTGAAGTAATTGCATGACTGCTTATGTTGACTTTCTAAAAAACTATTATGTAGTTGAAATTTTGTCATCTATCAACATCTAGTTATTAGTTATGGAATGTGAAGTAATGCTTTGAGTTTGAATGATGTGCAATGCAACATAGCCAACGATATGAATATAAACTACACAAATCTATTAAGTACAATTCATTAGTTAAACTCTTTATTCTATTACCTGTGTGTAGGTTTGAGTAAATCCACTGGCACTGGGAGGTGTTCCCTCGAAACCTCCAATATTACCCTATTCAACATCCAAAATCACATATTAAAATACCATTCATAAAACAATGCTATTAACATGTAATAAATTTATAATTTTTTACTAGTTACATACCCCATCGATAGGTGTACTACAGAAAAAAGTAGGTGGAGGGTCGGTGTATCCAGTCTCAACACTGTGACCCTGCAATTTTATTAAAATCATAAAACTAAATTAGTTAATCTTGCATTTCAAAATCAAAATTTAATAAATTCAATTCAATGAACATGCTAACTTTTACCTGAGTATCAATTTCATACGCATCATGCAAAATGTCAGCTACCCTCTCCATCTCCATAGCTGCATACGGATCTTGCATAGTAGCCTCTTGAGTGTTGGTGGGGTCATATGAACAAGTCACCCCGCAAGATTGACACACATGGGTTCGAAGGCCACCACTCGAAAACTCCCCTAGATGGCATTGTAGAATAGGGTTGGTATGATGCATGACACTCTGGGTCAAAGTGTTGATCGCCTGCAATGTCTCTATGTCAACACTCTCCTTCGTGATGACAGGAATAACAACATGCACACGAGGCAGCCTAACGAGAGCTCGTCTCCCTTGCCAGATAGGATCCGGCTATGCACCGGGCCTATCCTGAGCCGACCCCCACCTCTCCCCTGGAAGTCCCTCATATCAAAATAATTTAGGATTTTGTTCAATATGAGCTCACTGTATAGTTTCCTAATAAAATATTGGGGGACTTCACAATTGTTGCAGGATTGGTCATCAAAGACCATGTACCACCTATCATAAAAACGGTTCCTAATCTCTTGGTGGTGGCACTAATGAATAGGAAACCTCTTTGCATTGAGGCTAAGATTTTAATTTGTGAGTGGGTTAGTGAATAATGAGCACAAATTGCCTTTTGTAATTTTTAAATCCTTTAGTTGTTTATATGATAGTTTATTTGCATAATATGCCCTAGCTGCCTGCCTCCTATATTGCCATCCAGTTATTTGTTTGCTAATTGAATCTACATTTTTTAACATATATTTCAATGAATTTGCTAGGGTCATTCTTTTTGTGGTTGAACCATTTGGATCACTCAACCTACTAATAAAATCCTCAAAAAAAAAAATTGTTCTCAATTTCACTCATTAAATTTTGTTGAGTGTGAGGAGGGTGTTGAGTGATTGGTGGAGGAGGTTGTTATTGAGGTTGATTTTCTTGTTGAGGATTTTTTTCTCGAGGATTTGGTTGCTCTTCTTGTTGATGATTTTGAGGGTTTTCAGGTTCATTTGCATATCCTACAAATTCAAAAAAATATATATCAAATATAACCTAAAACTAACAAAATAAACCTAAAACTAAGAAATTCAAAACAAATAGCAAACAATACTTACCTCTCCCACCTCTTTGTCATTGTGGCACCATCCTTGCAAAGAAAAAGCAACTATTGTTGAATATTTTTGCACAATACCTCCTCCTAGAATGCGAGCACGAAAGATGGGGGTTTTGGCCACAGGAAGAACAAAAAAAAGTCAATGAAAATGAATGACTTTCACTTTTTTTTTGCTTTTAACGTGAAATAATGTGAGCACATTATAATGTGCTCGTGCTATGATTTTTCAAACTTTTTTAAAAAAGTGGCCACAAAATTTCTACCCAACTTCATGCCCCCGCCCTGTTAATATACATCCATTGACTCACTACTCAAGGCTAGAGAGGTCATGGGTGATTACAAAGACAAAGAAGTAAAATTTAAAAATACCATGAGCTAGCATTACAAATTCTTGATTCTTTTTATATACACACCATTAATCTTACCCCACAAAAATACAATTGACAAATAATGTTATGGATAATGTTTCCTCCCTAATGATAATGGAAGACAATAGTTATCAATTCACCTTGTTTATATAGATTTAAAAACCAGTTATTTTTAATAGATCTTAAATGGTTGTTGCTACACTCACATGTGAGGATTGGTTTCATGATAGCTACATTTACCTATATTTATGTTCATTCCCCCCCTCACTACTTTGGGAATTATTGAAAATAAATTTATATTTTTTTTTGTCAAATGCTTACTCATTGCAAGGCTATTTTACAACTAAGGTTCTAATGGATTATTTCTTTAAGTCCTTAATGATAAAAAAAAGGACTTGAATTTCAAGAGGCGTATAGGAGCATTTATGGTGTTCATGTGAGTACAAAAACATTAGTAATAAAACATCTTATGAATGGGTTGCAACTAGAGAATCCAAAATTATGCTACATTCTAGAAATTGGCATAGTTCTAGGTTGGTAGGTTCAAAGAAGGGATAACTAACCATACAATAATAAAGAAACTCAGCATTAAATAGCAATGCAAATTTTTAAAAAAATCATAATATAATTAGGAACAAAATTTTAAATTATTGACATAGAAAAATAACAAAATTACAAAGAAGATTTAATGAGTGTTGCACATGCTAGGCCTCGAAAAAAAATTTCAGTCGGATTAATGAGATATTTCAAATTTTAGGACTATAATTTTCCTATGTGTAGTGTAAAAAAATGTATCCCTCTACATTTTCACACTTGTTTGGGCCCTCCCTACTAAAATTGGGCTTCTTTATGCCTCTACAAGTTACAATTCAATGTTTCAAACTCAAAAATTTGATAGGAGAGAAGCTACAGGAGAACATTAGGGGATATTAGAGTTTTAGATCAACCCAGATACTGGGAATAAATTTCCACTTGTGGCATATGAGTCCTAATATACTAGATTTTAGGAATTTTCTATAGATCCTGGTTTAGCAGTTCCAGATTCTTGTTTTGGCCCGAAATCCTAAACTGGGACTAAATCGACCCTACCAGTGTATGAGTTTGAGTGTGCTTTAAAATTCAAATTTTCAAGAGTGTAGACCTTATTTCAAGCTTCTTTATATTTCCAGGTGCAACTTTGTACTTTCTTAGTTTATTATCCTAATTTGAGTTCAATTTCTAGGTCATATCACTAGGTTTTGCATGTTACTTGTCTTTCCAAGCCTTTGCTTGGTGGTGAACCCTCTTATTATCTTTAATCACACCCTAGGACACCCTTCTAGTAGATCTCTTTCCCTCATTCCATCCTTGGATTGAGATCTCTAGGGTTTCCTTGAATGAAACTTGAGGGAAATAGGTGGAAAGGTCCTAAACCCTAGTTCTATCTTCCAAAAGGTAAGATCCCCCTATTTTCTAGGTCTCACTATGATTTTCTATAAAATTATATCTCATGTTTTTCTACTCAACCCAATCTTCTATTATGTACAATATTTCCCAAACATGTGTTTTTGTGTCCATTCCCCCTTACTATATTGTGTGTTGTCTTGCTTGCTATCCTTAAATGATATAATATACTATGCATATAGGAATATGTAAAATGATATTTTCCTCATGGAAAAATGTTACACTAACTTAGAGAGATGAAATAATGATCAAAGGTCCCATTATTTAATGTTTTGACCAATAGTTGGCATTAGAATTGGATGCATCACATTTTAGAGCATGTATGTTCAAAAATAATGTGTAGATTCACCTTCAATGGTGTACCTCGAGATAGAAGCCTTATACTCCAATTTGATTTCATAAATTATTATTTTAGGACTCAAATGAAAATAGATAAACTTAGGAATTTGTGTGAGATTTAAGTTTATTGCAAGTCGATAACAAGGCTTTGTTGTTCATTGCATGGTCTCTAGTTCAATTGCTAAAGATATAAAGAATAACTATTATAATCAAATATAAATGAATCTTGGATGGAATATGTAGAATTTTTAAAGAGATTATGTTTCCCAATCACAAATCAAGATACTTGAAACTCATTGATGTAAATGTGTTCGATCTTGAATGTTCCTATGGTGACAAATATGAAGCTTGACTAAGATAAACAAATAAAATAGAATGTGGTGCCAAAAATATATTGCACTTTATTAGATAATAGCTAGGAAATAATAAAATACATTCAAAATAAATAAATAAATAAAAATTAAAAAATAGTGAAATAAAATTGTCTTAGGCCAAGATTACTCCTACATAAAACACCTTAGATAACTAAAAAGTGAGCCCCTCACTTTGACATAGCAAAAGGAAAACCAAAATAGTTCACCTCAACTATTTACAATCATATGAAACTTTTAGTCACCCTCCCTTTCCATTCCATCAACTATTCTTACTTATTACTTGTATTTTTTTCCAATTCTATTGTTCAATATTTCTTCAATCTTCTATTCTTGTGGTTTTGATATTTATTTTCTCAAAAAAAAAAATCTTTATCTTCTCCTAATTCTTCCTCAAGGTAATTCTATAAATTTACAATGATTAATGTTGATAATTTATACTAAGAATGTTTTGTGATTCTACTTCAAATGCATTTCCTAGATTAAAATTCTTAAAATCTCTTCATTTCTAATTTATTATAAGTGCTAGTAGGGAATCTTTATTTTCTTATATATAATATTATTTCACCTCCTACTTAATATTCCTTGTGTATGCTTTGTAGTTAGATACATGTTTTTTATACTTCAAATTCATCTTCTCCAATTGAACTTTTACCTCCTCATCAAAATTCACATGTTTTGTATAATCTTCTATTGTAGCACTCTTCTTATGGTTTATGGTGAAATCTAATAACTTAGAAATATTACTAGGAATTTAACCATATATAAATTGATGTTTAACTTGTATTCTAATTTAATAAATTATTATATGAGAACTCATCTTGTAGAATTCTAGATCCAAAATTTATCCATTCACATATCAAGCATCTCAATATTTTACCCAAACTTATATTTAAAACTTTTATCTATTTGTCAATTTGGGAGGATATGATATTTACTAAGTTTCAACTCTATAGTTATCTTATTTTGTAATGTTCCCCAAAAGTAACCAAAAAAATTTGCATCCCTATCTAATATAATTCTTTTATATAACCCATGTATTCTCACAACTTAAAAAATTATGTAGCAACTAGATACATGGCATCATTAGTCTTCTTGCAAACGATAAAATGATCCACCATAGAAAATATATCAATAACTAAACAAATCAAATCAAATTCTCTTTAATTCCTCAATAAGAACAACACATTTAATTCATACTAACATCATTCTAAGGTTCTCATAAGTATAGGAAATGATTGACCCAATATTCTAACTATGAAATTTTGCAATTTGATAAATTCCAAATGTATGCACATATATATGCAACCAAATTATGTTCACTCACTAAAATGTATATGTTTTCAATCCCAAAATTTCCTACCAATACTCCACAATATTTCTCCTTGATCAAATTTAAATCTCTTATATCTAAATCTTAGGAATGCATAATTGATTTCTTTTAAACAAAAAATTATCTTGAATCAAATAATATATAACCACTTAGTTCATCAACACTTGTTGATAACTTATATTTGGTCTATGCTAAATAAAATTGGGCTAAATCTCATACAAATTCTCCATCTAATTAATGTTATTAGCTTCAATTCTAATTTCACAATAAATTATGTTTTATACTCAATGCATCAACTACTCTATTAGGTTTTCAAGGGTCTAAAATATTAGGGTTGAAAAATGGGTTAATCATAAGGTTGGGGCTACTTGCATTATCCTTGTATGACCAAGGAAAAGATCAAAAATAATTGAAATGGTCTTAAGACACAACAAAGTGAGTGGACACCAAAATGAGTGTATAGGAACATAAGATGGAGATTACAAAGTAGGTAAGTTTTACTTATAATGACTTTATTAATATCTTGACCTATCCTTCTCACAGCCTATAATATTTTATGATAAATTATTTTCCTTTTTGTATTTATTTTTATAGTTCCATGTTCCTAGTTAGCATATGGATAATGCACAAATACGTGTAGTGGCGTGTAGTGGCGCGTAGTGGTGCATGTTAAAAAAATACTTTTTGAACATGTGTTATGTTGTTCATTTCACTTCTTCCTTATGTTTATATTATTTATAATTTATCATTTTTCTTTTAAGTTATGTATTGTGTGATCCTTTATGTGTATCCATCTATTTACCTTATGCACCTTTACAATTTAGCCTTTTGTTTATGGCATGATTTTTATGTGTCTCATATTATTATCTCACCTTCTTTATTATGTTGTATTCTTTGTTTCCCAACTTTGGGATATCTCCCTTATCTTATTTTCACATTTAAAACATAGAATTCCTTACATTTCAAGTTTTGATTTTTTCATAATTTCTTATTTTTCACTATTTGCTTCTGACTAAGTTTAACTTCATTACCATGTTCCATGTTCTAACTTTAGTCATTCACCTATTCCATGTTTACACATTCTTTCATGATCTATGCTACATGGTATTGGAGATTAGTATTGTCATTGATGTCAATAGGGAGATTGATGGAGAGTCCAGTGCACTATGTTGTCTTTAGTGTTGTCATTGATGTCAACCTATGCCAACCTCTAATATGGTTTTGAGTAGATGTTGTAGGTGAGGAGATTGTTGGTATTGCATATGGGTGTATTTTTGAAATATCTAGTGTGGTGTTGATGATAAGGTGTTTGTGATGTTTCGATGCAACTGGTTCACTTGGTTTCCAAGTTATTTTGAGAAATTTTGAATAAGAGGGTGTATAAGGTGACAAAGTTGAGTTTTGTGTTTTGCTCTACATTTCTTCATGGTTGAAGATGTGCTTGTGCAGTTTGGATGAGATTATCAGAGTGATTCAAAGGTGTTATATCTAGAGTTGTAGGTTCTAGGTTGTGCAACAGTGGAAGTTGTGTTTGACAGTATATTGAACTATGAAGAAGGATATTTGGGAGAAATCGAATTGCTCTGCATTTCTCCATGTTGAGGTTTATTGTCTTGTAGATTTGGGAACGTGCTAATATTGTTTGTACCTACCTTCCCTTGGATATTTGTGTGTTCAATTTTTTTGCAAGGTTGGTTAGTGAGTTGTATGCCTATGGCAATATGGTCAATTGCATAGGGTGATAGTATTCTCAGTTTCAGGTGGTTGTAATAGTGTTGTTGAATATTCTGATGATGTTGGAATATTTTGGGATGTTGTGTGATGTTGCTTTGTGGTCTGCAGGATGTTGTGATCGATTATTTGGTAGCATTAATACAAGTTTGGATGACCTAGCATGTTAACATTACTTGTGGATGTGCTTTGTGGTTTGTGGAAGCACGGTGAAGCATTTCAATGTAGAATTGGGTCTTGGTTAACCCTTAGTGTGGTCTTCCTTCACTTCTTTCCACCGCGAAAGTGTTTTGTGTTGACCTATTTGTTGTTCGCATGTTTGAGGTGCATACATTTCATTGAAGCCAACCTAGACAAAATTGTTTGAGATCATGGAGGATATATAAGCAAGGTTGATTGTTGGATAATTTAGTGTTGTGGTGTGTGGCATGAAAATATGTAAGTGTGATCAAGTATTGTGATCTAAGTGTGATCTTAAATGTCTAAGGCTGCCAAAATTAGTGAGCAAAAGATGTCTATATTTTTAGTGAACCTGAGACAATAAGGTGAAGGTTGTGGATGGTGTAGAGTTGTTGTGGTGGATCTTCATGTTGATTTGAGGTAGTTAAGCTCCTTGTAACAGTCTTCTTCTATTCTCTTATATTCTAGAAATTGAGTCCTTTGGGTAGTGAGCCATTCTTCTCTTTTGGGTAGTGAGCCCTTCTAGCAGTGAGCCTATTGTATTCGATGTTGTTATTCATATATATGTGAGTTAATCCTCACCATTATTTTTTCCTGATTAGGGTTTTCCACGTAAATATGGTGTTCTATTGTGCATGGTTGTTGATGTGTTGATATTTCAGTTTGTTTACATTCATGCTCATTTGCATAATAAGGGTTTGAAGGTTGATGAGGGTTTTAATATTTTAATATACAACTAATTCACCCCCCTCTCAGTTGTCTTGTGTACATCTAATGCATGGTTGTGATGTCTTCTCTATGTCATGATTACTGTGGTTTTTATATTTATATTTATTAAGACCCACATGTATTGATATGATTCTTATCATGTCTACCTAGATATGAGTCTACAATTGTCACTTTTATGCTTATGACCTTGGCATGCCTAAGTTTTCATTATTTTACTACCAGGGCTTCATGATCCCTTATCATATATCATCTTATGATCACAAAATTGAGATCCTTTTGTAGCCTTATCTTTAACATCTCATTGATAATCTTATTATAGGTCTCTTTCCTATAGGAACATCTTCATCATCTTACCCATACTAGGAGATTCCATCCTTACATGTAATTTTACACTTATACCATACTTATTTGTGCTTTACACAATAATCTTTTTATTTGAATAAATATTCGATATGCTTGAATGATCCTTTTCTAGATTTTAAGGCCATTTATTTTATTGCTTGCTCTTATTGGGGGCAAATTTAAACCTTGATGTGTGTCACCAATTTATGATCTTACATGTTTAGTAAATAATGATATATTTTTACATGCACTATATGCACTCACATCTTAATTTATTGGCTTGATCTTTTAGTGTTATCATTATCATGTGTTGTTTCTCCTCTCCTCCAAATCCTTGCATCATTACACCACTTGAAGGGGTGCATATTAATACTAATGATTTTCATAGTTGATGTTTTAAATAGTGACTTGTATTGTACAAAGACACATTATCATATCTCAACAAAGCTTTCTTATACACCTACATCACATAGATAATTATTATATTTGTCACATCATGTGAAGATTTATCACATTACAAACTCACATCATGGGGAGGTTTATAGCATAACAAGTCACATGGAGACTTATGACCCCAAAATTATAATCTTAAAAATTAAATTTCAACTTTATAGCCCCTTTCTTCTATTTGTTATGAGTTGATTTGATATGAATTTGTGTGGCATGCTATTATTCCATGGTATTTGCATGCATTCAATGTGCAATTAATTAACATCTAGAAAATTGAATATCAATGGAGACCAAAAGAAAAATTAGCAAAAACACTTTAATTCTAAAAGGGACAAAGACTTGTATCTATATTTAGTCCATTCACATGTTGGTGAATGTTGTCTTCAATATTTCTCGTTACCATGTAACCAACCAACGAGATTGACCTAAGAGAACATGCTCACTTACTAAGTCAATAATATCCTTAGTGGTGTTCCTAGACACCACCTTGACACATTCAACATTTGGGAAGACAAAGGAAAGCAAGATTAATGAAGAACATTATTTTAGTTTATTTATGGTGACATAATTCAATCTAGTACACCAGATCAAGTTCATTTTGCCCAATATCAATCTCTCTACACTCAATATTGAACCATTGGAAATTGTAGCGTTGGATGGACTCTGACACATTCATTAGACTAAGGAGATTAAGTTTTATATAGTAGGAAATGGATTCAACATGACATCAATAGTATCTCTACATGTTATCAATTCTAAAGCTAAGTACCCTTATCCATTGCATTTAGTTTTTATATATTTATATGCAATTATCTTCTCTTATAATAATCTAAGTTACTTTTATGCTTATTAATTATATTTATTTAATTCTAGCCTAATTTATTTGTATAAAAAAATCATTCATGACATACTATGATGGTTAAAACATGATATTGTTTTTGTAGAGCCATCAAGGTTCAAACCTCCATTGGACCATTGTTGATCAGAGACTTATGTCTTTATTGATTCATTACAGTCATGGGTTTGAACTTTCACATTCAAGTTATTTGCATTCAAGTTATAGACTTTGTGAACTCCAAATCCTTGTTGGACAAATGTACTCATAAGATTTGCCCTTGTCAATCTACTATGCTCGCATGTTTGGACCATTCACATCATACCAAGGATGAGATCCCCCATTTACAACCTCACCTAACTTGAATCAAGCTAAAAAAATCATCTTATAAATATTCACAAATATTTGACAAACAAATACATAAAATAAATTAAAATAGATAATTAACCCTCTATCTCTAAAGAGAAACATTTAAAACATATGCTAAAAAGGCCTCTAAACCCTTCTTTGAAAATATATAGACCATAATGTGCAGGTTATTATTGTTGCCACCAATCAAAAAAGCATACCAATGCTTTACAATAGGACCCACCATTAACATAAAGTACCAACACATTGATATTAGGTGTAATAAAAAAATTGTAACGAAGGAAAAACAAAACCAACGTTCCCCAAGAAAATAAAAGTGAAACCCCCTCTACAAGACGTAATTCCTTCCTAGGTCAGATGTGAGTCAAAGCATGAGAAAATATATGTGTTACCTAATACATTTGAACCAAGAAATTTAGACAGGATTTTTTGTTTTTTTAATATGAACTTGCCCTACAACTAGGGGTAGTTGGAGGAATACAACAGGACCTTTGTTGGCTTTCATTAAGGGTTTGTTTTCTCGGTTCAAGTTTGGACATATACACACTTTGATTGATACTCATAACATATGTGGCCCACGTTTAAATTTGGATATATACACACTTTCATGGGCCCAAACCCCATAATTGTTTGGTACTTGTAATTATTGAAAAGCATCCAAAGAAGTTCAAAACAGGGGCATTTTCGAGAAAACCACATATCTTGAAATGACAGAAGTGGGTGTGATGATTATCCCAACAAAGTTTATGTTTATGTCAAAGTTTGTGTCTCAACTAACATCTACATAACAACATATGGTCTAGTTGCATAAAAAACTTCATGACACCCCTAAGTGAGACAACTTTTATATATCATTCTCCCTTTAAAGACTATGTTCATATTTTATTTTTAATTGAATAATGTTGATTTATGATAAAATAAGTAGTTGTTAAGCTTATGAAGAATCAAAGTATTGACTAGGATTAAATAAATATTATTTTAACGATAAAAAATTATTAAACTAAAATTTTGTTAGATAAATTTTTCATGGTCAAATTTTTAATTAAATAAAAAATAATACAAAATGTACGTAGATTTATTTATAGGATATAAGAAAGAGATTATTTGCATATATTATTAAAAATATTAATTATTTTATTTATTTTGTTTTTAGATTTTAAAATGATGTTTTCTTTCTCTTCTATCTAGTATCTCGGTAAAGTTGTCACCATAAATGTCACTCTCTTTGGTGTCACCAATGTTGGCAT
>VDFB02100209.1:0-86344 GCA_007258455.2 Sequoia sempervirens | reverse complement strand
TTTCAAGTGATATGCACTATATAAATTCTTATCTAGAATAAAATTCTCATATATTTACATGCCATCGTTGGAATTAAATTTAGACATGTCTTAAAATGATTAACTCTTAAATTTTTAATAATTTATATCACATGGTTAGGTGAAAAAAATTAAAACATTCCCTTAAATAGTTTAGATCACATTCATAATAAATTAAGGGTGGGTAATTTTAACTATTTTCCAATTCTAGCAAATATTTTAATCACTGAACAAAAATCTATCTCCTTGTATGTATAAAATGTATAATCTATACAATTGAACAATTATATAAAATGTGGTAAATACAAGACATGATTTGTATAAGATAAAATTGGAACAAGATATTTAAAAGTGACTAATAAGTTCATCGAATTCATACATCGAACAAACATATATAATGCATATTGATGTTTAATACAGCTATATAACATGATGAAACATATATGTGCATGTAGATACAATTAAAGCTTCTCAACTTTTAGGTCAAGACCACAAATTGATATTTACATATTCTCTTGATAAAAAAATTTACAGTGGCAATCACATGGTAGACCAACTTGATGAGAACCTACAAAAATAATTAATGTAAGTAAAGTAACTATAGTTTTTATGAGTCATTTAACTAAGTAATTCATGCAAGAAAAGAATAATAGTTCTAAGTAAAAGCTAGAAAATTGGATCTTATAAATTCCTTACAAATTCAATGGTGTTTTCCATAGGATGGATTAAGGGGACCTAAGAGGATATAGCTTTTAATGGGTCCTAAGAAACTTCCTTAAGGGGAGTTAAGAGAATGATTTAAGGGGATGCAAGAGGGTGGATTAAGGGGAGCTAATAGAATGACTTAAAGGGATGCAAGAGGGTGGATTAAGGGGAGTTGATAAAATGACTTAAAGGGATGTAAGAGGGTGGATTAAGGGGATGCATGTCATGAACCCTAGGATATGGCTAAACGGGTCCTAAGAGGATGGCTTAAGGGGAATTATGAGAGTGACTTAAGGGATGCAAGAGGGTGGATTAAGGGGATGTAAGAGGATATGAATTAAGGGTCCTTTAAGAGGATGGCTTAAGGGGATGTAAGAGGGTGGATTAAGGAAAGTTGATAGAATGACTTAAAGGGATGTAAGAGGGTGGATTAAGGGGATGCATGGCATGAACCCTAAGATATGGTTTAATGGGTCCTAAGAGGATGGCTTAAGGGGATTCAAGAGGGTGGATTAGTGGAAGTTGATAGAATGACTTAAAGGGATGTAAGAGGGTGGATTAAGGGGAGTTGATAGAGTGAAACCCTAGAAAACCTAAACCTTAAACCATAGGACCTAAAGCCTAGCAGATGAACCCTAAACCATTAACCCATATATATTTGTTATTCTAAGCATCTCACGAACCATAGAAACCCTAAACCTTAAACCATAGGACCTAAAGCCTATCAAATAAACCCTAAACCCTTAACCCATATAGAGTGACTTAAGGGATGAAAGATGGTGGATTAAGGGGAGTTGAGAGAATGACTTAAAGGGATGACTTAAAGGGATTAAGCATCTCATGAACCCTAGAAACCATAAACCCTAAACCATAGGACCTAAATCCTAGGAGATGAACCTTAGACCCTTAAAACCTTTATAGATTTGTCATTCTAAGCATCTCATGAACCTTAGAAACCCTAAACCCTAAACCATATGACCTAAAGCCTATGAGATGAACCCTAAACCATTAACCCATATATAATTTTTATTCTAATTATCTCGTGAACCCTAGAAACCCTACACCCTAAACCATATGACCTAAAGCCTACTAGATGAACCCTAAATCCATACATATTTGCTATTCTAAGCATCTCATGAAACCTAAAAATTGTAAACTCTAAACCATAGGACCTAAAGCCTAGGAGATGAACCCTAAACCCTAAAAACCCATATAGATTTGTTATTCTAAGCATCTCATGAACCCTAGGATATGAATATCCTAAACCCTTAACCCTAGGATCTAAAGCCTAGGAGATGAACCCTAAACCCTTAACCCATATAGATTCGTTATTCTAAGAAACTCATGAACCCTAGGATATGAAGATCCTAAACCCTTAACCCTAGGATCTAAAGCCTAGGATATGAACCCTAAACCCTTAACCCATATAGATTTGTTATTCTAAGCATCTCATGAACCCTAGGATATGAATATTCTAAAACCTTAACCCTAGAATCTAAATACTATGAGATGAACCCTAAATCCTTAACCCATATATATTTTTTATTCTAAGCATCTCATGAACCCTATGATATGAAGATCCTAAACCCTTAAACCTAAGACCTAAATCCTAGGAGATGAAATAAGGGGATGCAAGAGGATGGATTAAGGGTAGATATACAAGGATGGATTGATGGTACATAAGAGGATGGCTTAAGGGGAATTAATAGAGACTTAAGGGGATGCAAAAAGATGGATTAATGGTACATAAGAGGATGGCTTAAGGGGTCTTAAGAGGATGGCTTAAGGGTAATTAATAGAGAGACTTAAAGGGATGCAAGAGGATGTATTAAGGGTAGATAGACAAGGATATGGCTTAAGGGGTCCTAAGAGGATGGATTAAGGGGTGTTGAGAGAGTGGCTTAAGGGGATGCAAGTGGATGGATTAAGGGTAGACATATGAGGATATGGCTTAAGGGGTCCTAAGAGGATGGCTTAAGGGGTGTTGAGAGAGTGACTTAAGTGGATGCAAGGGGATAGATTAAGGGTAGATATACGAGGATATGGATTAAGGGGTCCTAAGAGGATGACTTAAGGGGAATTAATAGAGAGACTTAAGGGGATGCACGGGGATAGATTAATGGTGCATAAGAGGATGGCTTAAGGGGTCCTAAGAGAATGGCTTAAGGGGATGTGAAATCAATTATAAACTTTTTATAAAATTACAATGAATTATTTAGTTTTATATTTATACTATTAATTAAATGTATCTAGAACTATATATAGTTACTGTCTCTAGATTTGAATTCCATTGTAATATATATGCATGTCCTCTCTTTTTTGTAATGCATCTAGTTTTGGGGACCTGAGACAAAAAATAATATAAAACTTTAATTAGGAAATGACTAAAGACAAATATATATATAGACATGTATATGTGATAAATGTTTAACTACATATCGACTATCAATTAAGTATATATACAGCTATATACATACCAATATTTATTTACTTTTTTGTACTATCTACATCCTCTCTTTTTTGTAATGCATCTATGATTGTCTCATGATCATCCATTGAAATTTTCCATAACACTTTATTAGAAGGCCTCCCTTGATATCTAACTAGTTTCATATTGGTTGCCAAAGTCAAATGTGAATAATCTATAATCTTCTTGTGTCATTCATAATCTTCAAATGCAGGCAAGTCATTCTTTCTTATCAAATATTTTCAAAGCCAAGTGCCAACAACAACCACCAATCCAATTGGATACTCGAATTTTTTATCATCCACTCTAGGATGCACAAACTTATGTTTTCCCTCAACACATCTAGCCAACCAATACTTCATCTCCTCTTCATTCCCCTCAGCTGCAACGACAACATACACATGTCCTACAAAAATAAATAAAAAATTTAATAAAGAGTGACTTATATTTAATTCACCTATAAACATGCATACATATAAAATTCAATTGAATTTAATGTACCTTCTTTTACAAGATCCAAAACATGATCATAATCATCTGATACAAACACTTGATTATCTTCAATTGTCATTCCATGTTGAACATGTGTCGATGTAGGTGTTAAAGCTCTTTGTTGCCATTGTTCAACCCATTCTATATTTTCACACACCTCCCAATCACCTACAATACAAAATTGGAAAAAGCATGCAAGCTCCTGTGTCCATATTGTTCATGTGTTTACATTCGAACTCTTAAATGAATGCCATTTATCAAATCCATTAATTGTTTCACAATCTTGTCGAGAAAAAATATCATTTTCTTCAACTAACCAAAAGAAGCATTGAATTATTGAGCTCTTATTTGTTCTTGTAGATAATTTGGTATTGCACCAATCTACAATTGCACGTGCATCTCTAAATTTTGTAACATCCTCAAATTTTAGTTGAGCAAGAGCTCTTTTCACACATGCACGTTCTCCATCGTGTTCTCCTTTACCATGTCCAACTTCAAAAAAAATCCACGTGTTGGATACTATTTTCCTTATGAACTCTACATAACCAATAAAAGATTCTAGCTTTCTTGAATTGACTCATGCAATTATCCAACCATATGAGACATTCTCTCATTTCAATTCCTCTCTCTTTTAAATTTTTCTAAAATATATCAAAACAATATTGAACAAACGCAGATGAATGTAATCGGTTATCACTTACATAAAAATGGTACTCTCTCAAAAAAAATATATTATCTTCTCTACTATCATCTACAAGTCTATAAAAAACATGAAGAAATATAGCTACTTGCATAGAATTATAATACTATGATTGAATTTCTTCTTCTGGAGCAAGAGTATAATTTTTAGCAAAGTCAACAACTCACAATATAGTTCCAATTGGGAATGTGTTTTTACATAAACGAAATTGATTATCAAGCCAATGAGCATACTAATAGTTTTTAACATATTTAGGTACAATCTTATCTTTAAATTATTTAATAAATGCATGCACACTAAATTTTTCCACAATTAGCTCACAACATTTTCCAATTTTTCCATCTTTTAAAGAATACTCAACATTTTTAAATTCTTTTACATCCACTAATTGTTGTTCAAATTCATCTAAACTACTTTCATGCATACATTCTCCTAACAATGAAAAGTTACCACATCTATCGCATTCTCTAGAAATGCATGCTTTTAAATAAAATAAGTTTCTATTAGAGGGTTCACAAAACAAACCTGCTATAAAATCTTTGATTGTTTCAAGTGGCATATTAATAACACAAATGTCCTACATAATTTAGTTACCATGCAAAGTACATCATATATATCAAAAAATATCATAATAATAACAAAATTGTACATGAGTCTTACAACAACAATAGATTCATTGTTTATTAATTCTAACATACCAAGGTTTACACTTTTTGAATGATCTTTGACTTATGCTAATATTAAATGGTAAGATTGAATCATCTAAAAATAATAATATAATTCAGTTCAATTGATTCATATCTAAGAGATGCTTTGGATGAGGTTCACAAATTTTGGAACCCATCCTTAATTCTAAGACTTCTCTAATGTTAGGTGATACTCTTGTATTATCATGCCAATATTTTTTGATTCAAGATATGATTTCATTAGTTAATTTCATGTATGATCTTGGGTGTCTACCACTAAAACTCCAACATTGATTAAAATTGGATCCTTTTCAATACTTTCTCTTCTTTTAGCAGCTCTTATCAAAGTTTTAGAATTTCCTTTTATACATTCACTTTAATCTTACTTAACATTCTTTTATTTGAAGTTGCTTTATTAACTAGAGCAATTGTTATTGCATGATGAGTTGCATTCTTATCTTTAGATCAACTTTTCTTACCTATAAAATCCATATCATTCTAGAAACACTAGATATGACTTGTTCTACTGAATCATCTTTCTTTTTTGGTTTTACAAAAATTCCTAATTTTTTCATTACTTTTCTCATTTTCAAAATTCTCATCAATTGCACCATGAGTTGACATTGAAATCCTAATTTATTTCTATAAAAAAAAATTATATATATTCTATTTCCATAAGTTCCCATTTGTCTCGAAGATACTTTACCAGGAAGGTTATCTAGCACATATTTTTCAATTGTAAAAAAAACATTTTCATATTCATCCATACAAGGCATTTCATTTTCATTCACGCAAGGGGTTTCACTTTCATTTTCAAACATAAAAGGGATTTCATTCTCATTTTCATCAATATGAGGGATTTCATTCTCATTTGCATTCTTATAAGATATTTCATCATTATTTTTTTTGCATTATTTCAAACCCAGAATTATTGATATCATCAATGGTGTATCCAACTTCCTGTAAATAACTAAGATCAATATTATCAAGACTTGGGTTTGAAGACATACTTGGATAAATTGTTTGAATAGGTGCATTTTCCATATCATTGGCAGGTGAATTTAAAGACATACCTGAAGTTGTCTGCATAGGTGCTATTTCCATATCATTCAAAGTTGAAGTTGAAGGCATAGTTGGGTTTGTCTCCATAATTGCATTTTCTTCCATAATCACCATCTCCACATTTGCATCATCTACATTCATCTCATCATTCACGATTTCCTCTTTAACATTCATGGAACTAGATGCTTCCAAATTTTTCATTTGATGAATCCTTTCTCTTCTATTCCTTTGTCTTTGTGCCCCTATTTCTTTATTTGTTTGAATTTCTTCAAGTGTCATTAACTTTCTACATTATTTTTTTTCCTTTTCTTTGATCCCATGGTTACCAAACCCTCTTTGATAACAAAATAAATGATTCTTAACCTATTTTCAAATTGCCTTCTCCTTCAAATATTCAAATAAAACTATGTAGTATGAAGATCCTTTCTTCTATAAACCTTAAAGTACAAAACCATCATGAATACATCTAAAAGTTCTTTTTTTCCAAATCTTCTTGTAAAATATTCTTGTACTTGATTCCACTTCAGAAAATTCAACCTGCATTTGTCTCTTCCAATAATTTGAATAGAATATGCCCTACTAAGAGATTGCACAAGACAAAATTGTAATAAAAAATGTAGAAAATGGCACTTTCAAACCGTACTGCAGAAAAGGAATGTTGCAGGAAAAGTGTTCTCTATCAATATTTTCAAAATTAGGAAAATATGGATAAATAAGAAATGTGTATGCATTATATAATGTGTACGTGTTGCCTTTACCCAACGGGTAAATAGATAATGTGTATGCAATATTTAATGCATACACGTTCTATTTTAATAACACATACGCATTATTAAAATTTTGAATCTCCAACCCACATGCAGCCTTGGTTTTAGGCTCGAGAAAGGTTTGGCAACCCGACCCTTAGCCTTTGACCTGCAACTAAAAAACTAAGGTAGATTGAAGAAGAATGTCCAACTTTGGCAATATGGATGATAGACTCTTTTTATGAATCAATCTATTAAATTAAAACCCATTAGAGAACATGGTGTCTAGTTTTCAAATATATAATTTCTATTAATATTGGATTATATTTGTTATGTTTTAATTAATTTCTAAGCAAACTAGTCCTTAAACTTGAAATATAAGGTTTTTTTAATTTTTTAATAACTTTTTTTTGGTTAAGTTTCTTGTAAAAAAAATTATATGGCATCAATCTTTAGACAATTCTCCACACAATGAAAAAAAAGATTCAAAAAATGTTAGTTTAGGTCCAATTATGTTGTCTGTACACATTGATTTTTAAAAACAACAATTAAGGCCAATAAAAATTCAATAAAAAAAAATATTCAAAAAAAATAACAAAAAAAATTCTCATCAATCTTCATGTTGTTAGCTCTCTTTCCCCAAAAGGAATTAGCAAAATACTTTTATTTTGGTCAAAAAGTGGTGTTCGTACATGTGCATGGTATGGTAAAAAAAATTACTTTTAAAAAGTGGTTTTTATACATCCCTATCAAAATTTAATTTCTATCATCTAGGTATTTAAATAAATTACATATTTGGAAACTCAATTCTAAATTCTAAATTTTATATTATTGATTTTTTTAAGATTCATTATGTAAGTGCCTCAAATTTTTAGTCCAAGTGTGACAATTTCTAAAAAACAGCAAAAACATTTCCACTTTTTGAGTTTTTTGTGGACCCAACTTCTTGCATCAACCTGGAATTCATTTCATTGTCATCTATGTTAATATTTATTCATTTAAAAATAATATGTGGAAAAGACCCTTCATAGATTCCATATTCAACATCATTTTTTCAAAACCATATTATTCTCAATACAATGGTCAATTAAAAACCTCTAACAAGAACATTGACTAAATCTTAGGGAAAATTTATCTAAATATCTTACAAATATTACCATATCCAAATTTTATATTATTTTTTGGCTTACTACACTAGAACCCATTTGCACTACACCTTACTCTCTTTTTTATAGTGCTAGGATTATTTTGCCAAGTTTGACCTTAAAATATCTTCTCTTTGAGTTTTACTTGATGAGCTAACAAATGATGATACTTATTGTAAACATTATCTCAAAGAAATCAAGGAACTTTATGAACATCATGTAACTATCTTACAAAATCTTTACACCTAGATCAACAATGGCTTAAATGGTTAAATAATTAGTGTATTCTCCTTAATTCCTTTGAAGTTAGTGATTTGGTATTCTATGAAAAGTAACATGAAATACACATGAATTTGCTAATTATTAAAGGTAAATTTAGTCCTAATTGGTTCGGACCTTATCTTATATCCTCTATCTATGGAAAGATAATTTATTGCATCACCATTTTAGATTGTCAACATTTTAAAGAACCCATCAACACCATTTGAATCTTCATCGCATTTACATATATACCTACTCTCTTCTAGTTTCTCTTTACTATGTACTCAACTTTTATAGAATACCTACTCATTTATTTGATCAATATTATAGAATTTATGACACATAAGAAAGTTGTAAGATGTGTAAGAGGCGCAAGATGAGTTATCATTTCAAGTTTCTTGACCATGTGACTATGGCACATTAGATTTTTGGCATGGCTTATGGTGTTGATTAATTTTTTTGAATATTGTCACGTGATAGTTTCTATTTTTTTAATTTTCTACATATTGGAGGCATGTTATGGATTATTCCAATTTTGTTTTGAGATACTTATACTATGCTAGTTTATTGTCAAAAGGATACATGATTTTATTAATGGACCTACTTGTTATTGAGATCAATACAAGCTTGAGTCTCTTTATTAATGGAGATTTTTTAAATAAGGGTTTCTCCACGTAAATATGATATTCATATGGAACTTGCATTTGTTATGTCTACTTATTGATTAGTATATTAATTTTACTAGCTTAATCGCATAGATTATTAGTTTATATTGCTTTTGATAATATTCATATTATGGCATTTACCTCAAGTTAGTCAGTTACATGAAGAAGATCTTAGTTCATTCATACATACAACACAAACAAAGTCAATTCCAACAAACTTTCATGTTTGCAAGTAAAGTAGTGTGGGCCATTGTTACATGATCTTCTTGTTTATAGACAAATGATGCCTACTACTCTTATTCTCTAACTATTCATCATTTCCAACTTTTGTAATATAGTTCCATTTTAGGGGATCCTAATACAAAATTTCAAATAAAAAATATTAATAGGAAATACTACCTACAACTTATAAGAATTTCTACTAGAATCCTTTTAGTAAATAGAAGCTATCAAATTCTCCCTATGAAGGGGCCTTGGTTCCTATTTTTATTCTAATTATAGAATTAAAAAATACATTTACAAGATTAAATTGGTTGTTTCTCTATAAAATAGGATCTCCACAAATGTAGTTTCAAGATTTAATGTCATGGTATCATATAGAACTTGTTTATATTGCTATTTTAATTCTTAGGTGGTCCCATGTTGTTTTAATAAGTATGATGTATAAGTTTAAATCTTATCCTAGTATAGTGCATCAACTATATAGTTTAGGATCATATATAAATGGAGAGGGAGCTCAAGTTATGCCACAACTACTTAACTAGATGAATTTTTCATGCATTGTGACTTTCCTCCCTCTTTACTTTCTTTTAACTTTTACCTTCAAAATATAGTAATTACAAAATATCATAATTTTGTAGTTATTTGAAATAAAGCAAAAAATCACAAATCATGTTGTTCATTTGGATTTAGCATTCATTCAAAGCAATATAATAACATATTATTATTGCAACATAGTAGGAAATTTATACTATACAATATTTGTTGATGGTCATGTTCTTTCTCATCAAACTCCTATTTTATTTTATGTGAACAATTTCTTATCAATCCTATCTATACGGGTGTCATAAAAAAATTCCCAACCATATACTATAGTACAAAATAGCAACCTAATATATCAACTATCAATGGGTTTACATAATTATTGAAACCTACTATTATAAAATATGAACCTAATATATCAACCATTGAGTTTACATAATTATTGAAACCTACACAATAACAATTATGAGTGCCTATGAGTAAATGGTTAAGCCTTTGTTAGACAATAGAGATCACCACAGGGAAAAAGTGTGGCTAAAGAACTTGGTTCCTAAAATTCATTGTTTTTGGTGGGAAACCTCACATGGAAAAATGACAGTCTTTATTTCTCTGTTAAAAGTGCCTATGAGGAAATGGTTAATACTTTGCTAGACAATAGATATCACCACTAGGAAAAAGTGTGTCTAAAGAACTTGGTTCCTAAAATTAACTATTTCTGGTGGGCAGCCTCACATGGAAAAATTCTTACCATTGACAACCTAGTTAGAAGGGGGTTTCAATTGGTTAACAAATGCACCCTTTTCAAGCAAGACGAAGAGTCTATAATGCATACCTTCTTCCACTGCTAGTTCTCCAGAGAGTACAAGTCCTTCTCCCTCCCATTTTTATTCACTGATTGGGTGTTTCCTCACTCTATGAAATCTTTTATAGAAAGTTGGTCAAATAGCCCCTTTTCCCATAAAGTTATTGTTGATCTTTGGAACCAATTTCCCCCCTTTGTTACCTTGGGAATATGGAAGAGAAGGAATAATAGGATCTTCAAGGAAGTGGAGAGAAGCAACAATGAGGTTAGTATGATAATAAAAGCACAAATTAAGGAAAATATGGAGGTTGGAAGATACAGTGTCTCCAAATTTTGGTTGAATTACAAAGAGATGAGAATAAAGTAGATCTGGGGTTTAAGGAAGGAGCTTACTAACATGAATTGGACCAAAATGTTAACCAAAAATTATACAGTGTGGACTCCTCCTCAAAAATACTGGATTAAGTGTAATTTTGATGGCTGCTCTAAAGGCAACCCAGGTATGGTTGGGGCAGGGGGATTGCTAAGAAACCAAAAAGGGGAGTACATTGTGAGCTTCAGAGTTAACTTGGGTGTTTGTTCCAGTAACAAAGTTGAGGCTATGGCTGCTTTAAGGGGATTAAAGACCCTTAAGGAGTATGGCTTTAAAAATGTTATTCTAGAAGGAGATTCTAAGTTAAAAGTGGACATTTTGAATGGAGTAGCTATGCCACCCTAGGAGCTAAAAAAATATTATTGACAAGTGTTTATCCCTTAAGATTTTTTTTCCTAACTACAAGGTGCAACATGTTTACAAAGAAGGGAATAAATCTGCTAATTGTGTAGCCAATGAGGCACTGAAGTGTAAGGCATGGACCCATTGGAGTAATAATAATCTATCGAGGTCTTTAAGGGACTTGATTTTAAATGATAAATTTGAAAATGATTATAAATTTTACAAATTTAAAGTTAGGAAGTGGCATGGGAAGTATGGGAGATCTTCTGAATTTAAAGGGTTACAATTTAATGATGTGCTTTGTGGTATGGTGTCAAGCCTTTTGATCCTCCTTGGAAGAAAAGATAATCATTTTTTCCTTCCTGAGGTGATCAAGGATCACATGGATTTTCTCAAGTGGCGGAGGGATGTCAAATACATATGTGTCAGTATGTCTAATGTCAGCTTATTGTATATTTGTGAAGATTTGCAAGGTAAGATTATTAATAAGATGTTAATTATTCGTAAAAATAATTATGTGATCGTGGCTCCAGGAATTGTGTCATCGGCTTTCCATAATCGAAAGTTCTCGATTCCTAACTTCTTATGGGCTTATTTTTATTTTTTGAGTGAAAGTGTTTCCTGCAAGACTAGTAAAGAGCCAAAGAGGAGTGTGGTAATGAAGAATAGCTTGCAGCAGTCAAAAAAAAATTAGAGTGCTAAGATGGGTGGGCCGAGGAAGCACACAAAGCCTCCAAATTTCCAGGCACTCAAGAAGAACATGAATTTGTGGAGGTTATTTGAAAATGCAGGAATCGCTCCTTTCTTTAAGTCTATGAAAGGCTATAATCAGAGCCTTACTGCCAAATTCACAAATTCATGGAGGAAGGGAAATGTTGCTATCGAGGATATCAATTTTGAAGTGACGACGAGGTTTATCGTAGAAGCTACAGGATTGCAAAATCAAGGAATGAAGGTGGCAAAGAAAAGTGAGTCTGACTACAAGATGATTGTGGATAAGTTTCTACATGATGGGGAGAATCTCAAATGCTTCCAAAATGGGTATGCTAGGTTGGAGCTTCCACCTCCCTATGCCTTGGTAAGCTTGTTTTCTATGAGGTATATTACGCTAGAAGGTAGATACATGTATGTACATGCGTATCATTTTCCTTTGCTAAATCATATTAGGCATGGTGAAAGAATAATTTTTCCCTTTTTCCTTTTGTCCTCCCTACAAATTAACATTAAAAAAGGTGTTATCCCTCCCCTACATCAAGGTTTGATGCTTGCTCTGTATAAGCATACTCTTGCGCTAAACCCTCATGGAAACCCTATTGCTGCTAGAATTTATAATAATAATCAAAATGATGGTGACAACGATGATCCCCCTGTGGATCAAAACCCTATTGTGGAATCTATTCCAAGTCTACCTCCCATTGTTGCTGCTAGGAAGGTGCTAACCCCTGCCAAATGCCCTTCTCCTATTGCTACTTGTTTGAATCCTTCTACCCCTATGTCTTAAAAATCTACTGGTAAAGGTTCCTTGGTGTATGAGCTTGTGAGAGCGACCCTGAAGAAGAGAAAGCATTCTCTTCTCTTGGAATCACCCAAGTCAAAAAAGGTTAAAAAACATCTAAATCCTCAAGAAGTTATCACAATCAATGAAGAGGATCTACAAAATGAGGAAATGATTGAGAACCAGTAGGGGCAAGGAAGCAATGGTAGTAGGGGTCATAGGTATGCCCACCTAGCAAAGGCTACTTCCAAGGATAGGAAAGGAAAACAAAAAATATTTGTGCGTATTGAGGAAGACTTGGAAATTGAAGAATTTGAAGCCCAAGTACATGAAGATTCTAATGGGATGGATTTTGAGGATTCTGCCTATGATATGGGGGAACAAGGATTGGAAGAGAAGTAAGATGATGAGGAGGAGAAAACTAAAATGGAGGAGGACTCGAAGAATGATACCCTGACTATTCTAGATGTTGGGAATACTGGAAAAGATAACAATGTTGTTAATTCTAGCTTGTATTTTATGAAAAGCATACTAACCTTTTTGTAGGTACAATTTGATGACATAGAAAAATCCTTGGTCACACTGATGAAGGTGAATAATAGTCTGATGTGAAGAGCTATGGTTGGTGCGATTTCTGATCAAACAAAAATTTCCAAGAAGCTTGAAAAAATGGGGAAGTTTGATGATTTGAAGGTGTTGGATGATTCAAAGGGACCTGACTAGAGGGAGTATATCTCCCTTATTGGTGAATATGGAGACCTGTTGGGAAAAGCTGAGTAACGGATTCCTCTTTTGATGTTGTTTAATGATTGCTCTCCTTTTTTTTCTTATTGTTTTATAATTCTGGACTATTATTTCATAGTAGCTTTGTTATGGTTTAGGACTTGTTGGTAAATGGTGGATTTGATTAATGTTTTGTGTAGCTTTAAGTACTCTAGTAAAAACTTTATGTTTTTTATTAACTATTGATGGTCTATGGTTATGGTTATGAGATTTGGCCTACATGCCACCCTGGATGTTGTTTTTTTATGTTGGTTGGTGGCATTGTTTCCCAACCTATTTTTCCTTTTTGTTTGTTTGGATGTAACCATTGGATCAGGGTCCTTTCCCTGCTTATCTAATCAAAAACAATTACATCGTAACTAAGTATTAACTTTACCAAGTATAATATATACCACTTTTTAATATAAACTTCAACATTTTCCCTTATATTTAAACCTACATGATAAGTAACACCCCCTAGAACCAAATACTTAACTTCACCAAGTATGATAGACACCCATACATCATACTCCTAAGTTTTGGAGATAACATTTTTTAGGTCGACTAGGACAAACACACAATTTCACATCATTGCATCATTGTGAACATTGATGTACTTAACTCTACTCCTCAATAATATTTACCTTAGTAAAATATAAACCAATGATATGGAGTTAATTAGTTATTCAAGCTAACTAGCATGAATAAGGACACACACCCTATGATTTTTTTTAGTACAAACAAGGACATACATAATTGTCCACCACACCTTGTGACTACTTCAACACACACAACTAGCCATAAATGACCAATCAAACTGGTTCTTACCAATAATATAAAACTTTATGAATAGGGGTTAAATTTATTATAAATAATAAGTGTGGCATGTGACTACTCTTGACACATATCTCTAATTTTTATTTGGTCTAGGCCTTGTTGAAACTCTTACTTTTATGAATCAAATTTTCTAGTTTCACCACTAATGCAAGCTTTGATCTAGTAGCAAGCTTAAGAATAGAGATTATCCTCCACTCTCTTATCATATTCCAACCTCTTGTAGAATTTGGATCACACAAGTTGGTCAATATCCATATGACCATGTAGACCAAAGCATGCAAGATAATGCTCTATGACAATCTTGATGAATTTTCCAAAGGTGTTGAGCTTATCCACGGGACATTTAGTTGATGTATCTAGAAGTTAGTGACATTTTTTTCATGTGTTTATAAATGAATTAACCACTATGTGTATGTTATTGTTGTACATATAAGTTGGTCCCTATAGACTAATGGATATAATCTTACTATTTTGAACTATGTTGCCACTAATTCCCCAAGAAAGGGATGTGTAGGTAGGGCCATCACAAATGAACCTTTGAAGATTAGGTATGGGTCTAGATATTTTTCATGTTTAATGAACTTATCTTAGTGTAATATTATACATTGTGATGTATAAATATCACACTTGCTATGGTTGAATTAAGATTGCGAACTATATTTTGTAATTGAAAATAAATTGCTTAGTTGATCAAGAGGATATAAAGATGTAATGAAATATAATAAAAAAATTAATAAATTACCATGAACAAGTTTTATAATAAATTTTATGTAAACTAGAATTAAATATGTGTAAAACTAACTTATGTACATTACTATGGGAATTCCTATTGCATTTTATGGTGAGATTTGTTAGCATATATTTTCCCGTGTAAAGCATACCTTGTACATCCAAAAGTAAAATCTAAGCTTCATCAATTTTGGACTACGGGAGTAGTTGAAGTTACTTGCATTTGTTTATCTTCATCCTGTAAATAAATAGGTCATTTTCTTTCTGCAATTGTACATATAACAAGAACATAAGGGATCCTACACTTGGGCAGCATTGATATAGTTACAGCAAATTTGAAGCTTTCAAAACCAAATAATTATTAGGGGTTGGCCACGTCTAGAATATAGAGTGGGTACTTTGGGGTTCAGCTATTGTTTGTGCTGGTTTAGTTTTTCTTATGCTCAAGATTATAACAACAATATGTTGGAAGCCTCTACAAGTGAAAAATTCCTTTGAAGCCCAAGGAATCAGGGGCCCTCCAAATAGGCTATTCTATGGGAATTCTACAGATATGTCCATAATGATCAATGAGCAGAACTCCAAACCCATTCCACTCTCAAATGACATACTCCCTCGAGTTCTTCCCCATCATCATGAGTGAACTAAAACCTATGGTACACTTTTATTCTACATATTTTAAAGCATATGGTATTTTATTAATCATATTACTAGAATTTCTGCTTAGTACCATTGATTGTTTTGCTGGGGTGATGTTATAAATTAGAATAGTCACTGATTAAGTAGAGATGTGGGATTGTGAATACTCTATTGATTAATAATCTTGTTATATGTGATATAGGTCAGGATTTTATTTTCTATTTTGGGCCTAGAATGCTAGGTTGGTTGTTCCCCACACTAAGCTCATTAAGGATTGTAAGATTTAAAACTAATGTTCTAACACCATACTAATCAACTCAGAAAATAAAAATAACAAATCTACTCATTGAGAAAACACCAAAGCTAGAAACAATTTTTGTATATTCAACTATGTAAAATATTCTAAAAACTACATACAATATATAGAAGTAATTGAAACATGAAATACTCATGCAAGTTGCTTGTATAGAACGAGAGACTAAAAATAGTCTTAACTATAGTAATCCTGAACAAAAAATTGTAGAAAGGTGCAATGATCACATGATATCAACATGCAATGATCATGCAAAATATAAAGTAAAAGAAAGCTAATCCTATCACTGAAAGATATTGCACAAGCTGCAGTTTATTAACTAAATGAATAAAATGAAACTAAAGTTCTTGCGGTGGAATTGGAGATGTGGTGGAATTGGAGAAGACTGGAGAACCATCGTTGTGAATGCATGATTACATGTCTTCAATATCCCCCTGCATGAACAATGGGGATGGGCTCCAATTGATTCCTCAAAGCAATAAAACTAGCTTTAGGTAGTGCTTTGGTCAAAATATTAGATGATTGCTCAGCTGTAGGGCAAAACTACAATTCCAATGTCCCATCTTGAACTAAATATTGGATGAAGTGATGTTCAATCTCAATGTGCTTCGATCTAGCATGAAACCCTGGATTTTTGGTCATTGCAATGGTACTATTGTTATCATAGTAAATAGTGGTTGGATGTTCTTGAACCAATTGCAAATCTTCCAAAATTTGTCGAATCCATATGACTTGACAACTGGCTGTTGTTGTTGCAATATACTCTGCTTTTGCGAAAGAGAGAGCTACAGTTTCTTTCTTATTAATACTCCATGAAACAAATCCAAAACCAAGTGATAAAATATAACTAGATGTTTATTTTCTATCATCCACTAAACCAACCCAATCATAATCTATGTAACCAACTAGCTCAAACTTATGTGTGAGAGAATATTGAATGCCAAAATTGTGTGTACCACTCACATACCTTAAGATTATTTTTGTGGCATGCCAATGAGACTAATGTGGATCCTACATGAACTGAGAGATGAGGCTTATAGCATACATAATTTTAGGTCTCATTGTAGTGAGGTACATGAGGATCCCAACCAAACTTCTATATAAAGTAGCATCCACTTTGAAACTTGCATCTTCCTTGGTTAATTTTTCACCAAGGGCTACAGGAGTTGCAACTGTAGTGCATGACATCATTCTAAACCACTTCAATAAATCAGCCACATACTTGGTTTGAGAAATAAATATACCTTATGATTTTTATTGCACTTCCACTCCAAGAAAATAATGCATGAGACCCAGATCTGACATCTCAAATTATTGTTTCATTTCTACTTGAAATTTCTCCATGAGAGATGGGCTATTACCTATATAAATGAGATCATCAACATAAAGGCGAAAAATGAGAATATCATTACCAATATTTTGGATATATAGGCTTGGCTTGGAAGGACTTCGAATGAATGCCTTCTTCAAGAAATAGTTGTCAATCCCTGCATACCAGGCATGAGGTGCTTGCTTCAACCCATAGAGACATTTTTTTTAACTTGTAAACCAAATTTTATTTTCCTTGAATTTCATAACCAATAGGTTGTTTGACATAGACTTCCTCATCAATATAACCATTTAGGAAGGCTGATTGTATATCCATTTGATAGACTGGCCACTTGTGTTGTGCAACAGTAGCCAATATAAGCCTTACGGTATCAAATCTTGTAACTAGAGTGAAAGTATTTAAATAATCTACTCCAAGAATTTGTGAAAATCCCTTGGCAACTAATCTTTCCTTGTGTCTATTCACAGAACCATCAGCATGATATTTCACCTTATAAATCCATTTGACACCAATCACTTGTTTGCCTTTAGGAATTTGCACTAATTCCCATGTATTGTTTTTATCAATTGCATGAATCTCTTCATTGATAGCATCAATCCACACTTGTTCTTTCATAGCTTCTTCATACATAGAAGGTTCTTGAATGGTACTAAACAAAGAAAAATTGGCAACTAGATTCACATTTGAACTCCTTTGATAAATTTCATTTAAACTTTGTACCTTTCGTGAAGAACTTGGACTTGATTGTGGACTAAAACTATCATCTAAAGAGGAACTTGGAGAACTTGGTGAACTTGGGCTTGAACTTCCACTTGAGCTTGTGGGGAGAGGAGGAACTTGATCATCTTCAAAACCCATGATTAGTGGTATAGTTTTTTTATCTCCTTTTTTCCATTGCCATACTCCCCCTTCATCAAAAACATCTTGACTAATAATCCATTTCTTTGTGTCAGGGTATAGAATTTATATCCTTTTGTGGAATCAGAATAGCCCACAAAGATACAAAGTTGGGATATTGCATCCAACTTCTTTGCTTATGAACTAGAAGATGAATAGATGCGGGGAAACCAAATACACGAAAGTGAGCTACTGAGGGATTGTGTCCACTTCAGGGTTCCTTTGGAGTGATATTCTAAAGCAATTTTGTTGGGCTTCAATTCAAAATATAAATGGTGGTTGCTACTGCAACTCCCCAATAGCAATTAGGAAGGTTTTTTGACTGCAACATACTTCATGCCATCTCTATAATGGTACAGTTCTTTCTTTCAGCAATACCATTTCACTGGGGAGTATAAGCTACTGTGAATTGTCTCTGGATACCATGAGTGTTACAAAAATCAATGAACTCGTTAGAAGTGAATTCTCCCCCTCTATTTGTTCTGATTATTTTTAGAGAATACTCACTTTTTTTTCTACCATAGCCTTAAAGTTCTTGAAGCATTCAAGTGCCTCAAATTTCTTCTTAAGAAAATAAACCCATGTGTAGCATAAGAAATTATCAATAAATGTCAAAAAGTAAATATTCTTACCCAATGATTCCTCTTGCATGTCACCACAAATGTCACTATGCACAAGCTCTACAGGAGATTTTTCCCTCAATGATTTGTTCATCGAAAAATTGTCTCGATGCTACTTTCCAAGTGCACACCCTAAAAAAACTTCTTTTGCCTGAATTGTTGGAAGTCCTCTCACCATGTCTTTCTTATGAAGTAAACTCAATCCTTGAAAATTCAAATGGCCATACTGTTGATGCCATAACCACGAATCATCTATGGTTTCCTTGAGGGAATGCAACTTAGCGGATGCCAATATGAGAGGAAATAATTTATTCTCTATCATACAATCCTTTGCTACAAATGATGGTTAGCTGATTTATCAAATACTTTGCAGCAATTATCTTCAAACACAACCTTATAATTCTTTGCTACAAGTTGTCTAATACTTAACAGGTTATGTTGTAACTTGGGCACATGCAAAGTGTCATGAATAAATGTAGTTTCTCCTTGCTTAGTTTTCACTGCAAGGGTACCTTTTCTTATTACATCAACCTCTTTATCATCACCGAATTTTACTTGACTCCTTACAGATTCATCTAATTTGACAAAGAGAATAGATTTACCTATCATGTGATTTGAGCAACCACTATCCAAGAACCAAACATCCTTCTGAGGTTATTTTTCCAAATTGCAAGTAAAGAATGTAGAGTGTTTTGCTTCTTCAAAAGACTCTTCAGTATAGTTGTCTCTTGACTTATTCAAGTCATTTTTTTTCTTTCTACATTCAGATTCATAGTGTCCATTCCTTTCCCAATATTAGCACTAGATGCTTCTAGGATCCATAGAACTTCTTCTTCCTCTATTATTTCCTCTTCCTTTTCCACGTCATCTAGATGTAGAAGACTCCCCTTGATATTTATTTGATTGAGAAGGGGTTGTAGATTTTTCTTCAATTCTTACAGTAGATTGAAATGCTTGAACTAGGTTCTTTGTAGAACATTGCATACACTCTTCATGAGATTGCAAAGAACCTATCAACTCTGCAACTTTGAATGAGATTATATCTTTACTTTCTTCAATGGTTGTCACCACTAGATCAAACTTTGGAGGAAGGCATCTCAAAAAACATTCTACAAGTTTTTTGCTCTATAACACTTTCCCCTTGAGTGTTCAGATGATTTACAATACGTTAAGCCCTAGTAATAAAATTTTGAATAGTCTCAGCGTCTTTCATCCTTAAATTTTCAAAATCTCTGCAAAAGGTTTGAAGTCTTAACAATCTTATTTTTTCAGATCCTTGGTATGTAGTTTTTAGGGCCTCCCATGCATCTTTTGACTTTTTCATACCAACTATACAGGAAAAATTTGACATATCCAATGTAGATTGGATGGAAAATAGAGCTCAATTGTCCTTTTTGTCATCTTTTAGTTGAGTTCATTGATTTGTAATTAAAACATTTAATGCATTATGATCTGTAGGTTCTACATATCCTCCTTCTACTAATTCCCAAAGATCTTGGGATAATAGTAGGGTCTTGATTTTAATACTCCAATGGTCATAGCTGTCTCCAATAAACAGTGGAAGCTAGAATGGAAAATTTCCACCATTTTCCATTCTTTTAATTCTTGGAGAAAGCTGTTAACCTGCAACTACGTAAAAAAAAATGTACCTTGCTCTGATACCAATTGAAAAAACTGTGATACACATAAATTACTGTAACAAAGAGATTATTTTTTAACACGTGTTGAGGATTCTTTTATTCAATATCAAACATTATAATTATTTAGAAATACCATATGAGATAAAACTCATGATTATACAATTTGATCAATGATCAAAGATAATAAATGAATTACAATTGCCTCATTATATAGAGGACTTGAACAATAAAAAATAATATTGGAAACTTATCATGCAACTCCATGCAAATTACAAACTCTAAGATTTAACATGCAAATTCTATATTTAAGAATTATATTTTTATCCTCATTCAAGACTGGGGTTCTATGTCAACTTTCTCATCATGCAATGTGAGGGAAATTACTAAATATTCTAACAATATTTTCCACTAAGTTTGGCAACCATCCAAAGCTTCAGAGTAATCCCCTCTCAAGACAACTAATCGGATAGGGACTTGTGGGGTTGACAGGTGAGAAATGGGCTCAGCACAGGAAAATCATCAATCCTACTTTCCATATGGATCTCTTGAAGGTAAGGCATTGAATGTCTTTATTTATGACCAAAATTAGGACAAAGTGATCTAATAAATAAATTGAACTATATTTTAGAGGAAATCTACCAAATTCCTATTGATCTATAAACATAGATCTACTTTGCATCTCAAAATTTAATGAGGCTTGATTGTTGGACCAACACCTGGTCAAGAAAGATAAAGCCCAAATTCCAAGCATACAAAAGCTAACCATTAGACCTTTAATGAGGCTTGATTCCCCTGATTAAGTGTAATATCTAGGTTATGTAGATCCCCAAGCATCCCATGACCAATTATTGCCCCATAGAATATGTCACCATTGCAAAATTTTGCACTTGGGCATCATAACAAGCATTGGTGGGTGTTTGAGCCTGATTGTCATCACAGATCAAGTTAAAAATCATTTTGAAATAGCATACAATTGGTTTTAATAAGCTTTAGTCTTGAATCTTTAGCCCACTCTTAAGGATGTTTAGTGCAGGGTCATATTACTTATGGCTGAATATTTAAAATAAATAAAATGCAATCCAATTTGATTTTTTGAGATGAAAAAATTATTTAAAGATAAATAAATTGCAATCCAGGATATCTTGGGTTGTCATACACTTAAAGAAGGGTTATATTAAGTGCAAGACCCTGGTCAAATTGACAGAATATAATACTTTTGTTAAGGCATTTTAGCAATGGGAAGATTTTATGTGGTGTTAAACCCAAATTTGTAGCGTGTTTCCAGCAATCAAAACAGATACTTGGGAAGACACTACAATTTACTTATTGTTATGAGTATTCTTATTAAAAATTATATTAATGATATAAAATAGTACAATATACATAAATAAAGATTAGGGTTGTAGAAAGGCTAACACACAAAATCTAATAGGACAAATTCATAAGAGAAATAAAGGACAAAGGGGGGAGAGCACTAAGCTAATGTCAACAAAGGGAGGATCCTAAATCTCCAAGGATAGCATCATCAATTGACTCCCATCCAGTAAGAGCATCTTCTTCTTCTTGAAGATTCTCTGAAGGTTGGATGTGAACTGGAGAAATGACGAGATGCAAACAAGGGAACTTGTTTGAATCAAACCAGCCAGCTCCTCCCCACTCAAGAGTAGAAGCAGAAGGTTGCTTGGAGGGTTGGGGCCATCCTCTACAAAGGAGCATGAGAGTGACAACCTTGATCACCACGGTCACACCTGATAGAATGGCTACGTCCACACTGACAACCTCTAGGAGAATTAGACTTAGGTCCATTCAACAAGGTTGTCCTAATCTAGCTCTTTATGTTTTGGCAGCTGAAGGCTTTGGATACTTGATAAATTTTTAACAATACTGACTCTGAGATGCTAGTAGAAAAATAATATTATGATTTATTTTTTTTAATTAACTGACTAGTGGAGAGGAAACCTTGCTCTCTTGAATTTAGATCACTTGGCTGGTGCTTTTGAAATAGCAATATTATTTTTAATCCATAGAAGTTACTTTTATCTTAGATATACTTTAGAGTTCAGACACATGACAGCAAAAACAAAACCTTATTTATTAGAATCTATGAAGATTATTTTGCAAATACTTCTCTATTTTAATATTTATATTCAGGATTCCATAGGAATATATTTATATTCAGAAACTTATATATTTTGATTATACTATTTCTATAATTGTAGGGGATGATTACAACAATTGTGAAATGTAGTGCCAATATGTTGGATGAATGGAGTAAATCGATATTGTCAAGTGCATTGGAAATTGATGTGCAAAAGGAGTTCCACGATCTCAAAGCAGATGTTATTTCCCGCACAGGATTTGTGATCAGTTTTATTGAGGGAAAGCATATCTTTGATTTGTAGGCCAAACAAATGATTCTTGCAACTGAATCACTTCGCAGTGTTTATATTCTAGGTTTCAAGTGTGACAAACTTGAGTTTTGTGACAGTACAATTGTCGATCTTAAATTGTCTCTAACCTTGTTAAATAGTCATCGGAGAGGTTTTCCCATATTTATCTTAGTTGAGAGTGCCACTTATTTTTCAACTATATCATCCTATCTCAAATGCCTTTGTCCTTCAAAATTTATGTGCATTTTGTAGTGTTCTTTGTAATTTAAGAGGGTTTATTCAGATTCTAAAGTATGTGGAATATATAGCTTCCTTTTGGTTTCTTACATTACTATGTAATGTCTAAGAGTAATTCCTTTCATCAGGTTTTTGCTTACCATGAAAAATAGGCAACGTTGGAATTTGGAGAAAGAAATAAGATGCCTAAGACAAGTTATCGATGCCAGGGAAAAGACCTTTGAAATGGAAAAAATAGCTAGTTATGGTACCAATTTGCCTAGTTTAATGATCTCTAAGAGCAAGAAGCAGGTGGGAGACAATTTAAGATGTAGTGCAAGCCTCACTACAAAGGAAATCATTGATGAATGTCATACTTTCTACTTTTCTAGTCATGAAACAACATCAATACTCTTGACATGGACTACAATATTTCTGGGCATACATCAAGATTGGCAAGAGCAAGGTCGCAGAGAGGTGATGGAAGTATATGGGAGAAACAATTATCCAAATGCAAATAGCCTAAGTCACCTCAAAATTGTAAGGACCATCTAACACATACCCAAATTCATAAAGTATTTTGAAATTAGTGAAAAAATAAATTAAAGGGCCATTTGTTGGCTATAATAAACTGAATTTTAACAAAGCCCCTGTACATTTCCCCATACATGAGGTACATGTTGACATCCATAGGGCTTATGTGAAATGATATGTCAAATTAAGGGAGAGGGATCAATAGTCGTGAGGGTTAACTTTGTCATTATGTTTTCTAATTTAGAAACACTTTTTTCTATGATGTAGTGGACATTTAATAGGTTAGTTTAACTCTAAAGTGTAAAAACAAAATTTTGGTGAATAATGTTTGAATTTCAATTAAACCAAATAAATATTGTAATTTGATTTTTATTTTTTTTATTTGTAATACACAACCAATGTTGTGTGCTTTTAACTGGAGCTATAAACTAGTGAGGCCACAAACAAGGATTTCATCCCGGCATGGATGCATAAAAACAACCAACCAGTGAGGCCACAAACGGGGACCTCATCCTAACATTGATGCATAAAAACCACCACTCCTACTAGCACAGTAGCCCAACAGGGATAAAAGGGCTGTGAGCACACCAGCCCAATGAGGGAGTGGGTTCCCATAGCCAAGTGAGGGATTGGGTCCTAGACACTAATGCCTAGTACAATGGTGAGAACACCAACAACATTAGCATCAATGCTACAGGTCAAATCTAGAGACTTGCACCCTAGTAGCCACAACAACAACACCATCACTCATCCAATGCACCATGGACTCATTGTTAAAAGCATAGGACAACTAAGAGGGGGGGTGAATCAGTTGTCACAAAATTCAAACTTAAAACTTCAACACTTATCAATTCCACTGTCACACTATTCTATTATTAAGTATAAGCATGAAACACAAATAATAGAAAGTAAAATCAGCACAATGAACACCATATTTTTACATGGAAAACCCAATGAGGGAAAAACCATGGTAAGGACTAACCCACAATATAAATAGATTAGAAAACTAAATATAGAGGCTCACTGCCAAGGGCTCATTTCCCAAAAGAGGACTCACTGTCCAAATACAAAGGCTCATTTCCTACGGAAAGGACTCATTGTCCAATAGGGAGGCTCATTGCCTACAAATACAAAAGAGAATAAAAGATCCACCACAACAATTAACACACATTCGTAGCCTTGATCAGAAGATTGTAGAAACCTTTAGCTCACTACCTTCACGAATCTAACACAGTGAAGAACTACTACCTCAACTCACTCACACACACTTCTACTCTTATGATTTTTGGATTACTTAGTCACTTTACATCACACCTCTACAAATCTTCACAATTCAACTTGCATTTATACCATCTTCAACCTTAGAAACTTTCTCCAAGGTGGGCTATATAAACTTTATTTCATAAATTCAACTTAGCTCAGCAACTCAACATTCTTGTGGTGGAAAATAATGAGAGTGGACCAATAGAACATTTAACCAAGACCAAAAAATAAAATGTCTTGAATCAACCACACACTTCCTTAATTAAATTTTAATTCTCCAAAATGTAGTGTAAACACCAGGTCAGCCAAACCTAATGAAAACACACATGAACATTGATGTAAATGCTTCCCAACAAGAATATGACACACGGATGACACAAAATTATTCATCATGCACGAGAACACATCTCAAATTCCTTCAGATATGTCCACAGCAAGTGAAATAATCTTTGAACACCGAACTTCTTCCATCAGTCCATCCGGACTGTGCAAACATATACAACAACACAGAAACATGACTTCCAGATCACCAATTCACATGCATATTTTCCAGAACCAAAATAACACAATTAAAAGACATATACCATATCCACAAGGTCTGAAATAGAATACCAGAGAACTATGGAGTAGAAAATTTCTCCCAGACCACAGAAGACCAACTCTACCAAAACAGTTCACACATCGATGAACGTAACTTTCTCATACCATCAAATCAAAAGCTAAAACTCAAGTGATATCACCACTAGATCACCATTAGAAACCATTCATATCTGCACAAGCATAGGATCAACACAGGAGAAACACAAAGCACATATCAAAGCACACTCTAAACACATTCACAACTCTGACTTCTCTTCTTTATTAATTTTCTCAAAAGCACTTGGAAACTCATCAAACCATCACATCTGCAACACCATGAAGATAGCTCCACGTACTCACAACATCTCAATAGCATCTCAACTATACATGCACAATCTACAACATATTAAATTGTGTTGACATCAATGAAAACACCAACAAACTTGCTCAAACTTGCAACACTCATGCCCATTGCCATTTGATTTTTTTAATCATTTTCTAAATTCCTTTTATCTTCATGGTTTATATCACACATATAGAAATCATAAATTCCTTAAAAATTTAAAGTGCATGATAACCTTGCATTTATAAATATTTTGGGTTCATTGGTTACAAATACATTATATTATTGTTTGTAATTTTATTATAATATTTAAATTTTACAATATGTAGATTTTGAATTTTATTTAGTGTTTCAGTAGTGTTGAAAATATAAGGATCTCAGTAGTCATAGAAAACTAAGAGTTTCAAGATATGGTCTTAAAATTTGAGAACCTTAATTTTTAGTAATAAAATTTTAAGAAAACTATGTACAGTTATGTGCAGCGTGTTTTCCTACCCTAAAAGATGCAAAACAAAAGAAATGCAAATGGAAGAAGAACACAATACAACACCTCAAGATTAGCCTAGTTATACTTGAACAAAAGAAAGATAAAACAAGTAGATTACCTTGTCCAAGTCGATTTGTTGGTTGGCCCTTTGATATTGATTGTTTGTGTGCTCCTTGATGGCAAATCACCTAAAATGATATGCAAAATGATCTATGTGCAATGCAGGATGCAATGATGGAGTTGGGTATTTTGATAAGTGTATGAAATGGATGCAATATGAGTTTGAAGATTCAACAATGGTGGATGAGAGTGCTTGAAAAATTCTTGAGTGTTGAGAGCTTGAATGCTTGTGAATTGTGAATGTGAATGTGTGAAAATGAGACTAAAATCCTCTATTTTAGGGGAAGAGTCTCTAGAGAAATGGATGGCTAAGATTTAGCCACCATGGACAAGATGAAGGGATGTGGTGAGTGGATTACTCACAAACCTTCAAATCTTTCCATGTGGAAATGAGATGGAAAAAGGAAATGTGATGTGGAGGTACTTGCAAGTACCTTGAGATTGGGAGAAGATTTTCTCAAAAATGAAGTTTTTTTTCCCATGTGTGAAGGATGTGACACATGAGGAATTTTGGAATTCCTCAATAATCCTCATGGGAAAAAGAGAATCTTTGGAACAATAAATGTAAATTTTTAATTCACATGATTGGAAGTACCTTGGGGATAAGACAAGGTCCTCATAAAGGAGGTCCTTGTCTCCATGTGGGAGATGTGACCCATAAGAGATTTTAGAATTTCTTAACAACCTACATGGGGAAGAGAAAAGAATTGGAGGAATAAATGTGAATTTTTAATTCACATGGGGAAGAGGTTGTCTAGGCTAAATGAAGAAAGCACTTATGAAGTTTGACTTGGAGGCATGCCATAAATGGCATGAGGATTAGATTAAGGTTGTGCAAATAGGTGATTAGGGAAGCTAATGAAGGATTAGAAGCAAGTGGAAAATTATGGAGGATGTGACATTAATCCTGATTAAGGGTGTGCACATCCTAATCATGGATTAATTAAACTAATTCAAATTAGAAGACGATTATGGAGGATGTGACAAGGAGAGAGAAAAGAGGAAATTTAAAATTGATTTAAATTCAAAAGCCTAAATGACTAAATTAAATAAACTGATATATTTATTTAATTTAGAGAGGAAGAGATGAAAGGTAAAGTATTTAATTATTAAATTAAATACTTTGGAAACCTTAGGAAAAGGGGAAATATTAATTAAATAAATCATTTAATTAATATCGATGTGGAATAGACGAATTTGGCCATATGGGAGTGGTCAAATTTGGATGTCTACATTTTTTCCCTCTTCAAAATACTATTAGAATAATAGTGTTTCGAAGAAAAATAAAATGCAGATGACTTTATAGAGGAAATGACTAGAAAATGATGCCCCAGCATGGGAGAAGTTGCGTAGGCTACCCAGTTGGTGGGAAATGAAGGGAGATGCTCCAGTCTACAAGAAAGTGGATATGACAGATGAATGGAGAAAATTGGTAGGGTATGCCCCCTTTAGGGTGGTTGGGGAAGAAAAAGGGGCCCCAGGAAACTTCTCAATATGAGGAAACAAAGGGTACCATTAGATAAAGCTCGAAAAATCATGAAGATTGGCTTTTGAACGGAGTTAAACAGACACACGGTGTGAAATGGTGGCCTACGGAAGTTAGAGGATTAGTTAAATTAAAAAGAGGTTAAATAAAGGGTAAAAATACCCTTAAAAAATTTTAAAAAGGGGGGAAAAGTTACATAAAGTAATTTGGAGAATTACTATTCCTCATTTGCACACTTGTCAGTTGAGTGAGAGAGAGAGAGGAGAAGAAGAAGAGGACAAGGATGGTCAAGGAGTTCGATGATGATATTATCCACCGGGGGGACGAGGTATGGCAGTTTTTTCATGAGTGTGTTGTTCCATGCCAGGTTAGTCCCAAAACCCTCTTTGTGATTTTAAGAAAATTTGTTTTATTTTTGAGTTTTTATGCATTTTAAAAACATGGGTTTTGGAATTCGGGTAGATTAGAAAAATGGGTAGGAGGTGAAATTTTGATTTCACCCATTGTGTAGGGAAAATGCCTATTTAAAGGCAGTGGGGAAGGGGGGAAGATTTGACCATGTAATGGGAAAATTTGCCCAAAAAAAAAAAATCCCACAAAAGGCGGATGGGCATAGAAAGAAGCAGACTTGCCCATGAATCGGGAAAATCTGCCCAAAAAATGGGGGGAGCTAGTGGAAAGGGCAATTGAGCCCAAGGGATGAGTGAATCCACCCATCAAATGGGAAAGTGCACCCATAGGATGGGTGAATGTGCCCATCCCAGGGGCACGGCCACCCATGGCGGATGACCGGTGAGTCCACCCATCCACCGAGCGGACTCGCCACTGAAGTGGCAAGCTCACTCGCCTACAGGGGCGGGCGAGATGGCCCGCCAAATGGGTGGGCTCACCTGCCTACGAGGTCAAGCAAGGGCACCCACCTGGACAAGCATGAGCACCCACCCACGGGGAGACGGGCAGGCTTTCCCGTCCCTGGGCGGGTTCACCTAAGGGGCGGCACACTCGCTTGTCAACTCACCCAAAGGGTGTGTAGATTCGCCCATCCAAGGGCAACGGGGAGGAAAAAGGGAGAACATGGCCATAAAATGGGTGGGGATGATGCTAGAAGGGGGAATGTGAGGGGAAAAGGGGGGAAAAGGTAAATTGGGCACATTTTCCCAAAGGAGGAAAATGTCGAGAAGACAACCCAAGGTAGGGAAGAAAAGAAGATGAAAGAAAAGATGAGGAGATTGTTTAAAGGACTAAAATGTTGTGTGATGTGATTGCAATGGTTTGAGAGCTTGCGGATGCGCGAGAGGTGCTCAGAGGTGTTGGAAGTGACTATAGCAACGATGAACGGAGAGGATCACGAGGCATTGGTGTGAGTGGGTTTGCTACATATGCTAGGGTACTCTACCGTTGATAGCACTGATAGAGCGATGGGATTTGGAGACATCTACATTTCACCTTTCAACAGTGGAGATGACAATCACCTTGGAGGATGTATGGAGGATTCTGCGGCTACTGATAGTGGGCCACCTGGTGAGTTGGACAAGATCAAAGGGGTAGGAGCTAGACCAAACCCTATGGGTCCTTTTTGGATGAGAGGATTTACCACTTCAGGGGGTTGTTTTGGATGTGGACAGATGTTTGGGGTTGGGAGTACCTCCACTACCACTATACCTTTTCGGTTTAATTAGTAGGTTCTTGCTACCAGATAGGATTAGTCAGTTTTGCAGCCTCAATTTTATGGAGGTTGTTTGACACATCATGGAGTAGAGGGAGGGGGAGTTCGTATGGGGTCCATGCATGTTGGCCCAGTTATACAGGGATATACACATAGTGTGCTATCGAGGGGCTCTCAACATTACATAGGTGACGTTGTTACAGGTATGGGTGTAGGAGCACATCAGTGTGGTCAGGCCAGGAGTTATGATGGGAGGGGGCAGGATCCTACACTACTAGTGGCATACTGCTACGAGACAGAGTATGGCTGGGTATTTCATTATCAGGGCCTTAGTGACCTAGATAGATGGAGGAGGAGGTTGGATGATCTACGGGAGAATTAGATAGTGTGGAGGCCATATATGACATGGTAGTTCTCTGGATAGAGGGAGGATGAGGAGAGACATAGAGGATACTTCTGCACAGTATCCTATTTGATCGGGAGAGATCCCTACATAGTGGAGGTACACAGGGCAAACAGAGTGCAAAGACAGTTTAGGATTCAGCAAGACATCCCTTGCAGACCACAGAGATTCAGACAGATCACGTGAGAGCATCCATGGGGGGATCAGATTACTACTAATTTTGTGAGATAGTAGTGGGAGGGGCTTCAGGAGGTACCTTACCCAAGTAGGAGAAGAGGGAGAGCGGATGCAGGGGTGACAGGTAAGTTCTCTATGTGGTGGGCCCGCCATCAACTAGCACGGATTACACTAGTGGAGTTGATTATAGGGGCACTTGGCTTTAGTCCACATAATGAGATGAGACTAGCTAGATAGAGGAGGGAGAGGGGAGCGGGAGGATAGCAGAGGAGAGGACAAGAGGAGGTGAAGGCTAGAGAGGATAGAGAGGATCGATAGAGGAGAGTGAGGAGGATGGGAGGATAGTAGAGGAGAGGCCAGGAGGAGGCAAAGGTAGAGGAGGAGAGAGACAAGTCACAAGTGGAGGCAATGGATGTAGACACTCTTGAGGTTGACCCATTGACCATGGTACCATATGTACCACCACCACTAGAGGACCTGACTATATTGTTGAGAGGGGCCCTGGCGAGGCTACAAATTGCGGAGCAGAGACTCAGGGATTCATAGGTTGAGAGGCACAGGATGGTGGTTGTGGTGAGTAGGCTGCATGCAGAGGTAGACAAGGTACGGGTAGAGGGAGAGAGGGATTTTGTGGTGCTGGCCAATAATACAGGGTCACAGATATTAGAGTTGGAGGAAGAGAGGGATAGACTGCAGGTCGAGGTGAGCAGGCTAGGAGTAGAGGTAACTCGGCTGGAGGGAGCGAGACAAAGAGAGCATGAGGAACTGGTGGAGGTGAGGTGGGAGAGAGACATACTATAGGTTGAGGTGATGATACTATAGGCCAGGGGATAGCATGAATCCAGAGGGGTGGTGGATCAGGTATCTTCAGGAGGAGACAGGTGGAGAGGATATTAAGGGAGAGGACCGAGCTAAGACAGGAGCAAGATGAGCTTTTTGACATAGTAGAGGTAGCACACCTGATGACGGGGGTTGCAGGGTTAGTTCTAGAGATAAAGCAGGTGATGATGGTGCAGATACAGAGTTTGTGAGGTGAGAGAGAATGTAGCAGAGGAACAAGCACGAACTCTGTAGGGTGAGAGGGATATGATAGCAGGACAGATGCAGACTCTACAGCACAGGAGGGATTCAGCAAAGGGATGGGTGCAGACTTTGCAGGGAGAGAGGGATGCAGTGTAGGCATAGGTATAGGCCATGCAAGAGGAGAGGGAGAGAGCAATAAAGTAGGTGTCCTAGGTGAGGGCAGAGATTGATCAGTTGCAGTTAGCATAGGATGCGTAGGCACATGAGAGGAGATCGATATGCAAATTTTAGGACAGGTACAAGGTAGAGCGAGATTCAACCAGATATCAAGTAGGAGAGAGGGATGAGTACATGCAAGATTCTAGCTACTATTTGGTGGCCTACTTCATGGCACTGCCAGATTAGACACCATGAGTACCTCTCTATGTCTAAGAAGTACCATAGATGTTGGCACCATCCCAATTAGTAGGAACACACACCTAAGGGTATAGTAGCTATCGAGAGACGCCACCGCATAGAAGGGCAGTGGCAGACTCACCGCAGAGGTTAGATGTGGGTAGCTCACAATAGAGAGGATAGAGGATAGATGATAAGACAAAGGTTTTTGACAGGTGTAGGATGGGTGTACAATACAGAGCAGCAGAGATCGGATTAGATTCAAAGCCTTGTACTTGTACTTTATTTGATGATTATTGATGTATATGATGGATATGTATTTTGATGAGATAATGTACATTATTATGGATCATGTGATGGACATTTTATTTTGATATTTATATGATATATGACAGCCCTTATTGACACTATGTTATGTGTATGTGATCGATGATTTATTTATGCATGTGTATGTTCATGATTTTATTATGGATGATCCTTATGATGTAATCTATGTATATGTTTATAATGATGTATGTTTATGCTTATATAGATGATATGCATGATATGCATGATGGATAATGGGTGATGGATGACTTATGACATTATATGCTATGGACATGGATCTAATAATTTGTAATGCAAGTGGTAATGTATGTAATGTGTTAATGAGATGGAAATAAATTGATAATAATATGAATCTAAGATGCTTACAATAACCAATTATGATTAATCTAAACAATTTAAAATAATGCACATTGTATGAAATGCAATGAACCTATAATGTGGGATAAGATGCAATTAAATTCCTTACAAACACTAATGGATAAATGAAACACAATGTGGACATGAGTGTAAGTAAGTGCTTGCATAGTGAGGGAAGCAGGCGGTAGGTTGACTTTATTTGTGGATCATGCTTGCTTTAGCTTATGAAATAAAGGGATGACGGGTGTGAAACTGTACCTATCAAGAACCATATGAATCCTGAGAAGAAAGGAGATGGAAGATGAATGTTTTCACAACCAAAATCATTGGTCATAGGTTAGTGTTGTGCAGTTTTCCCACACACGCCCTGTTGAAAGCAGGGACCCTCTTTGCTTTCATTTTTGATGTTTTGGCCCTTTAATTTTTTGGATTACCTTGCCTTGGCATGAGCTTAAGTGTTTATCTTGCTTGCCTAAGTGTTTTCCCTAAGTTGTACATGTAAGATTTGATGAAAAACAAATCTATTAAGCCCAAGAAACCTGCATGCAAAAACCTATCACAAGGAAGAAATCTGTAGGAAACAAACAAGGGTTTTGCTCTGACAATGTGAAAGTTTATTATCAGTGAAAAGAATTAAGTCAAAAATATACAAAGGATCAATCCTTATAGAAGGAGATCGTAAAACCTAATAGGAAACTCTAATAGGTAAATAGGCATTTAATAATTAGATTTAATTATTAAATGACTAATGCAAGTGCATAAAGGGAAATCTTAAGAGGTAGTAAAGTTAATTCTTTACTCTAACACCCCACCTTAAGATGAGCAACAATGCAACTACAAAAAATGCACGAAAGAAGCAAAGGAACTACAATGCTGAAAGCAAATTTGGGTCCCAGCAACATAGCCTGATGAGGTACCCAATCACAACCAAATCTCTATGAAATAGAGAAATAGGGAAAACCACATGGGAAAAACCCTCCTCCAAAAAGAGATAGAAAGATGCAGAAAGCAGAAAAAAAAGAAGGAAGGTAGGCCTCACTAAGACCCCCCAAGGACAACTTCCTTCACCCTAAGCATAGAACGTAATTGAAGATACCGCAAGGATGCAAAAGGCTTAGTGAAGATGTCAGCAACCTGCTCTAAAGTGGGAACATACTCCAAGCTGAGAGAGCCATCCTAAATTAGTTGCCTGATGAAATGCATATGGATCTCGATATGCTTGGTTTGTTGATGCTCAACTGGGTTGCAGGAAATATGAATGGCACTATGATTGTCACACCAAAGAAGAGTGGGACTATTAGGAGGAAATCCAAACTCTATCATCAATTGTCGAAGCCATAAAACCTCCTGACTAGCTAGCACGGCTGCTCGATACTCTGCCTCAGTAGATGATATGAAACAGCAGTCTGCTTCTTGCAAGACCATGTGATAGGACCAGAACCAAGACAGAAAACAAAGCCAGAAGTAGACTTCCGACCATCTGTATCACCACCCCAATCGGTGTCTGTGAAACCAACAATGTGAGGACATCCTGATGTATAGTGAATGCCATATGAAGTAGTGCCCCAAATGTACCTCAAAATACATTTGGTAGCTTGCCAATGACTCTCATGAGGATCATGGGAGAATCAAGAGACAAGGCCAACAATAAAGGAAATGTCAAGATGAGTGTGTGTCAGGTACAAAAAACTACCCACAAGCTTCCTGTATAAGGTGGAGTCCACTGAAGGAGTAGAGCAAGTGGTAGACAAAAGAACACCTGACTGAAAAGGTGTGGGAGTAGGCTTGCAATCAAGCATGCTAAATCTCTGAAGCATGTCAAGAGCATACTTTTGCTGGTGTATGGAAATCCCATCCGAAGACTGAATAACCTATAGGCCCAAAAAATAGTGCAGAAGTCCAAGATCTGTCATCTCAAATTGCTCCATCAATACTCTCTGAACACTCTGAATCATAGAAGATGAGCTACCTATGATGATGAGATCATCAACATACAACACAAGTATCACAAGATCAGCCCCATGACACTGAATGTACACTATAGGATTGGAATGACAGTGAGTGAAGTGTGAGGCTAGCAAGTAAGAGTCCATTTTCTCATACCAAGCCTGAGGGGCTTGTTTGAGACCATATAATGACCTCTGAAGTCTACACACAAGAGAAGAGTCCTGCACAAAACCCTGAGGCTGCTCCATATAGATTTCCTCATGTAGATCCCCATGTAAGAAGGCACTCTTCACATCCATCTGATACACTGTCCAACCCTATGAGGCTGCAAGAGAAAGTACCAGGCAAATAGAATTCATCTTGGCAATAGGAGCAAAGGTTTCAGAGTAATCAATACCCTCCACCTGTGAAAAGCCCTTCGCAACAAGACATGCCTTATACCGATCAATAGAACCATCTGCAGCATACTTGGTATGGTACACCCACTTGCACTGAACCATCTTTCTTCCTTTCAGAAGAGTACAAAGATCCCAAGTGTGATTCTTCATCAAAGAAGAGTACTCTTCATCCATAGCCCTATCCCACTCAGGACGTCCTGTCGCCTCCAAAAACTTTTGAGGATCATCTAAAATAGCATGGCTCAAAAAGCCAATACCAGATCGTTGAGCACAAGTACGATGGGTATCTGAAGGATCTCTTGCCAAATAACCAATAGCACTGACAGTAACACGAGCCCACTTGGGCACTCACAGAATGTCTGGTGGAGGAGGGAAAGGTGGATCATCATCTAAATCATCCTTAAAGGATATAGAATCCTGAATAGGAGAAGAGGAAGTACTAGGCAATGAGGGAGAAGCTAGTGATGGAGGCTGCATCTGAGGATAACGCTCATCAAACTGGACATCTCGCCGAAACGAAACCTCTCTGGAATCAGGATCAAACAACTTGTATGCCTTCATATCCTCACAGTAGCCAACAAATATTAGGTTTTATGATCTCCTTCTATAAGGATTGATCATTTGTATATTTTTGACTTAATTCTTTTTGCTGAAAATAAACTTTCACATTGTCAAAGCAAAACCCTTGTTTGTTTCCTACATATTTATTCCTTGTGATAGGTTTTTGCATGCAAGTTTCTTGGGCTTAATAGATTTGTTTTTCATCAAATCTTACATGGTATCAAAGCTGGATCTACTGTAGCTTGTTCATGTTTGAAGAAAAAAAAGGGAGCAAGGGTTTGACAGAAGAAATTTGGGATTTTTTGGCTAATTTGAGAGGTTCTAGTTGTAGTTTTCAGATCTGGTATTCCTTGCCCAACGTTATTTTTTGTTTCTTTTTTGCCTACAAAAAAGAAAAAAAAATTAGCATTTTTTACAAGCGCATGCATGTGAAAAGGATTTTTTTTGGGTGTCCTTCTCCATGTTGTTCACAGTGGTGTCCTTCCCGATATCATTTACCAGACTTGCACCTTATTCCTCTGATGCCGTGCATGAGCTGACGTCTGCATTGGCAGATCTGAAAAGGCAGAACTTCAAACCCCCACGAGCACTGTACTTTGACTTGAAAGTTTTTTTACCTATGATTGCTATCCAGATATATGGTTATTTTCATCAGAAAATCCAAAGGTACACATGATACTCATTTGAAGTTTTACTTTCCCTCTCATTGTAAGCAATCTTTTCCAGCTTCTACGGTTCGGTTTATTGAATTGTGGGGGGTGTTTTATTTCTTGTTTTCTGTAATTTACTTCAGTAAACTTGAAATTATATCAAAACAAAACCCCTTCTAAAATATGGCTGAGACCTCTTCTAGTCTAGAACTTCTGACCCCTCATAATTATCACACATGGAAACCCCTGATGACATGGCTTCTCCGGTCAAAAGGGTTGTGGTCTTGTTTAGACGTAGTGCAGCCAGTTTTCCAGATGCCTTTCGAGGTCATGCAGCACAGGAACAAGATGGATGAGGCAATGGGGTTGATTGCTTTACATGTATCAAATAGTCTATAGTTTCATCTTGATGGGTGCAATACCCCTGAAGCTATATGGACCCATCTTGATGACTTGTTTGGTACAGTGAATGAGTTCAAGGCACTTCAGATTGAGGCAAAGCTTACCTCTCTTGTACCAAATCATTTTCCATCCATTGAGGACTTCTTGATGAAGTTCAAGCAGCAGAGATCTTTAGTACAGGGATGTGGAAAGACCAAGACTGACACAGAGTGCATCTACCTAATTTTTTCAAAGCTTCGAACGGGGAAAATTTTAGATTTTCTCCTCTACCTTCCACTCTACCATGGATGCATTGGGTTAGAGATTCCAGATGCCCACTTTTGAGGTGTTCTGTGATCGGTTGACTAGAGAACAAGCCAAACTCACACAGTTGGATTCTATCTGGAACTAAGAACCAAGCTTTGGTTGCTCAGACTTCTAAGGGGACACATAAGAAGAAGCCCAAAATAGATTCAATTGGTAGTGAGCATTCCTCCAAGCCACCTCAGAAAATAGAGTCTAATAAATCCACTCCTAAGGGTAAATCTTCTAAGTCTGGTGAGTCTTCCTCCAAGACTAAGAAGTTCACAGGTGAACCTTGCAGTTTTTGTGGAGAGGAAGGGCATCCAATTTCCAGGTGTTGGAAACATCTTGAGGCTCTAGAGGAAGCCTTGTGAGAGCATAGTATTGCTTCTCCACAGCCTTCACCTACTCCCACAAGGAAAGGCCATGCTCTCTTTGCATGAGCATTATCTTCCACTGCTACATGGATCATTGATTCAGGTGCTTCGTACCATATGACACACACACCTAGTTTGGTTACCTCACTTGCTTAGAGTGCTACTACACAGATTGCAGTTGGTGACTCAGCACAACTCTTAGTTACAGGGTTCGGTACTATTTCATTGGATGGTGGCTCTTTATAGGATGTTCTTTTGGTTCCTGCCATTTCTACGAACCTCTTGTCTGTCTATCAGATTTTCCATTCTGGTTCTGGTAAGACAGTTGAATTCTCACCACATGATGTAGTTATTCGAGACCTCCATGATCCTGATTTAGTTGTTGCTACTAGGAGTGTTGATTTAGAGTCTCACTTATACATGTTTGATGGCTTTGAGAGCTTCGATTATACAGGTGTTTCTCTTGTTGCTCATGCAGACATAGTGAGCAAGCTTTGGCATAAGCGTTTTGGCCATGTCAACTACAAATATCTCCAATAGATGAGTACACATGAATTAGTGATTAGGCTTCCTAAGATCTATTGCACTAATGGTGTTTGTCGAGGTTGTGCACTTGGAAAACATCATAGAGATCATTTTCTGACAGGTAGATCCTCATGTGCTAAGGCATCATTGGAGTTGATACATAGTGATCTCATGTCATTTCCCACTCCTTTTTTCGGTGCTCATTATGTGCTCACCTTTATTGATGACTTCTCAAGATGCACATGGGTGTACTTCTTGAAGTACAAGTCTGATGTGTTTGATTCATTTCAAGTATTTAAGACATTTGTGGAGAAGTAGTCTAGTCTTTTTATCAAGCGGATATGCACTGACAATGGGGGGAATATGTGAATCAGTATTTTAATGATTTTTGTAATAAGCAGGGTATATTGCATCAGCTGATAGTTCCCCATACTCCTCAGCAGAATGGAGTTGCTGAGAGAAAGAACAGAACATTGTGGGAGATGGCCAATTGTATGATACAGTCTCGAGATATGCAGCCTTCTTTTTGGCAGAGGCAGTGAATTGTGCCAACTACATTCAGAATTGGATGCCTCATAAGGCATTACGACATTTGACTCCTGAGGAGGCTTGGTCCCATGTCAAGCCTAATGTTTCTACATTTCGATTGTTTGGTAGTGAGGCATGGGCATTTATTCTAGATGCTTAGAGGAAAGCCATGGAGAGGAAGAGTCGGCAACTCATATTTGTTGGCTACTATGAGGATATGAAGGCATACAGGTTGTTTGATCCTGATTCCAAAGAGGTTTTGTTTAGGCGAGATGTCCAATTTGATGAGCACTATCCTCAGATGTAGCCTCCATCACCAGCTTCTCCCTCATTGCCTAGTACTTCCTCTTCTCCTCTTCAGGATTCTATATCCTCTGAGGATGATTTAGATGATGATCCACCTTTCCCTCCTCCACCAGACATTCCACGAGTGCCCAAGTGGGCTCGTGTTACTGTCAGTGTTGCTAGTTCTTTGGTAGCAGATCCTTCAGATACCTGTCATACTCATGCTCAGCGATTTGGTACTATTTTTTTGAGCCATGTTGTTTCAAATGATCCTCAGAATGCCTGCTCTGATACCATGTTATAGTGATTGCTTTCATACATTGTAGTTACCTTTACTTTCTTGCACATATTTGTAGTTGCACTCTTGCTCATCTTAAGGGGGGTGTTAAAGTAAAGGTTTTAACTTAATTATATTAATTAAGTTACCTTTATTCCTCTCTTAAGATTTCACTTTAGTTGCATATTGTGACATTTAATAATTATATTAATTATTAAATGTATAATTTTTATGGTTTCTTTAGGGTTGCACAATCTCCTTTTATAAGGATTGATCATTGTATTTTACAACTCTCTAATTAATACACTTTCAGAGCACTCTTACCTTTTTGTTTGGAATGTCTTCTTTCTGTGACAGGTTATTTGCATGCAGGTGATCTTCAGAGTCTATGAGGTTGGCTTTCACAACTTCAACATGGTATCAGAGCTCCAGATCTGCAGGTTGCCTATTCTTTTTTTGAAGATATCATCTTACAGAGTTTTCTTCTGTGCAAGGGTTTGAAGCCGTTTTTCATTTTTTTCTTTAGAAATCTAGCTTCCACTCAGTTGTAGGACAAACAATTTTGGGTTTTGTAGCTAGGGTCAAAATTTGAATTGGTTATCTTTGTAGTTCATCTTCTATGATTCAGAGTGTTCAGAGAGCATTGATGGAGCAGTTTGAGATGACAGATCTTGGACTTCTGCACTATTTTTTGGGCCTACAGGTTATTCAGTCTTCGAATGGGATTTTCACACACCAGCAGAAGTATGCTCTTGACATGCTTTAGAGATTCAGCATGCTTGATTGCAAGCCTACTCTAATACCATGTTAAAGTTGTGAAAGCCAACCTCACCGACCCTGAAGATCACCTGCATGCAAATAACCTATCACAGAAAAAAGACATTCCAGACAAAAAGGCAAAGGTGCTCCAAAAGTGTATTAATCAGAGAGTTTGATCAATCCTTATAAAAGGATATTGTGCAACCCTAAAGAAACCCTAAAAAGTAGACATTTAATAATTAATATAATTATTAAATGTCACAATATGCAACTAAAGTGAAATCTTAAGAGAGGAATAAAGGTAACTTAATTAATATAATTAAGTTAAAACCTTTACTCTAACACCCCCCCTTAAGATGAGCAAGAGTGCAGCTACAAACATGTGCAAGAAAGCAAAGGTAACTACAATGCATGAAAGAAAACAAGGGTCCTTGCAACTAGGCCTAATCAGGTACCTGAATACAACCAAATCTCTATAAAGTGGAGTAAAGGAGAAAACTCAGTGGGAAAAAATCCTCTCCAAAAAGAGATGAAAGACATGAAGAACATCGCTGAAGCAGAAAAAGTTGCAAATAATTGTCAAAAGATGACTTCTATGGTGTTGAAGAACCTCCTCTGAAGATAGGATGATCGGGATCAAGAAGACAACAATCTGCATGAGTGCCCCGAACGACACTACTCGAACCAAATGGAAAACAAAGGCAAACACCTAGAACAAAGATACAAATGGAACAAGTACCAATAGTCTAAAAAACACTGATCAACTAATGATGGAAGGCGATACCAAGGAAGCATTAGCACGAAAAATATAATACCCCCATAATGTTAACTGGGAGAGCCTGACAGATCCAATGAATTGTTGTGTAACACCCTGTAGTGCATGAAGGAGAAGAAACAACATCTGAAAGTGCACAAGAAAGCACTTGCAATTGAAAAAGTGGTGTGCAAAACAAAGCACAACTTCAACATGGTATCAGAGCTCTAGATCTGCAGGCTACCTGTTCTTTTTTTGAAAATATCAGCTTACAGAGTTTTCTTCTGTGCAAGGGTTTAAAGCCATTTTTTTTTTGCTTTACAAATCCAGCTTCCACTCAATTGTAGGACAAACGATTTCGGGGTTTTGTAGCCAGGGTCAAAATCTGAACTGGGTATCTTTTTAGCTCATCTTCTATGATTCAGAGTGTTTAGAGAGCATTGATGGAGCAGTTTGAGATGACAGATCTTGGACTTCTGCACTATTTTTTGGGCCTACAAGTTATTCAGTCTTCGGATGGGATTTCCATACACCAGCAAAAGTATGCTCTTGACATGCTTCATATATTTAGCATGCTTGATTGCAAGCCTACTCTGATACCATGTTAAAGTTGTGAAAGCCAACCTCACAGACCCCGAAGATCACCTGCATGCAAATAACCTGTTGATCTACATATCAGAGATCCATTTTTGCATATCCTCATTTAGATGGTATTTTTGAATCTTCCATTATCAGTTGATCAGTGTTTCTTAGACTATTGGTACTTGTTCCATCTATATCTTCATTCCAGGTGTTTTCCTTTGTTTTCCATCTGATTCGAGTAGTGTCGTTTGGGGCACTCATGCAGATTGTTGTCTTCTTGATCCTGATCATCCTATCTTCAAAGGAGGTTCTTCAACACCATAGCAGTCATGTCTTGATAGTTGTTTGCAGCTTCTTCCTGTAGATAGGGTAAAAATCAGCAAATTTAGAGTATTGAAAACAATAATCTAATTAATTCCTATCAAGCACAATAGAGTACAAACTAGCATGAAAATTAAAACAAGAAAGCAAAGAAAACCAATCTCCAGGCTAGACTTGATTTATCTCCATTTCTCTTCTCCACCTGCATGAGAATGCAAGATTTTGAAGGGTTAACAATGGAGGAATGTTGAGTGCTCATTCCTGCAGCATAACGACTTGAAAATTACAATGACAAATAGAAAGAATGATAGATAAAGACAGAAAACTGATTTTGACAGAGTTTGGGTGCTAGACGAATCAACCCCCTAAATGGATTGTGAGAGGCCTTATTTATAGAGCCGTGACATTGACGAAGATAAGATTTGACAAGATTCAACAATGATTTGATTTTTGACAAAAGAGGAAATACAACGAGATGAGATAAGATTTCAAAAAAGATGGAAAGATCTCATTTCCTATTTTAAAGGAAATAAATCTTGAAAAAGACGAGAAGGATAATCGATGAATTATCTAATTAAATAAATTAATTAGATACACACGAGATTCAATTTTGGAAAGAAAGTGACAAGATCTTTTTAGGATTTTATTAATTAAATAAATTTTGGATTTATTTAATTAACATTAAATTTATGATTTCATTAATTAAATAATATAAATTATTTAATTAATATTAGAAGAATGAATAGAAATGATTTAATTAATTAAATAATATAAATTATTTAATTAACATTAGCAAAATTGATGGATTATGAATATGAATTTAATTAAATAAATAAAATTTATTTAATTAAATAAATGACGTTTAGTTAAATAAATGATGACATGGGTATCTAGGGCAAAGTGTGCTACAAGATGCCTAAATGATGTAATGTCGAGACAGGTGTTGCAAGAGGACAATTTTGGGTGTCTACACTTCCTACTTCAGTGATGTTCTTCATGTCTTTCATCTCTTTTGGAGTAGAGTTTTTCCCATGAGGTTTTCTCTATTTCTCCACTTTACAGAGATTTGGTTGTATTCGGGTACCTGATCAGGCCTAGTTGTCGAGACCCTTGTTTGCTTTCATGCATTGTAGTTACCTTTGCTTTCTTGCACATGTTTGTAGATGCACTCTTGCTCATCTTAAGGGGGTGTTAGAGTAAAGGTTTGAACTTAATTATATTAATTAAGTTACCTTTATTCCTCTCTTAAGATTTCACTTTAGTTGCATATTGTGACATTTAATAATTATATTAATTATTAAATGTCTACTTTTTAGGGTTTCTTTAGGGTTGCACAATCTCCTTTTATAAGGATTGATCATTGTATTTTACAACTCTCTAATTAATACACCTTCAGAGCACTCTTGCATTTTTGTCTAGAATGTCTTCTTTCTCTAATAGGTTATTTATATGCAGGTGATCTTCGAGGTCTGTGAGGGTGGCTTTCACAACTTCAACATGGTATCAGAGCTCCAGATCTGTGGCTGCCTGTTGTGAAAGCCAACCTCACAAACCCCAAAGATCATCTGCATGCAAATAGCCTGTCACAAAAAGAAGACATTCCAGACAAAAGGCAAAGGTGCTCTGAAAGCTAAAAATGTATTAATCAGAGTATTGTAAAATACAATGATCAATCCTTATAAAATGAGATTGTGCAACCCTAAAGAAACCCTAAAAAGTAGACATTTAATAATTAATATAATTATTAAATGTCACAATATGCAACTAAAGTGAAATATTAAGAGAGGAATAAAGGTAACTTAATTAATATAATTAAGTTAAAACCTTTACTCTAACACCCCCCTTAAGATGAGCAAGAGTGCAGCTACAAACATATGCAAGAAAGCAAAGGTAACTACAATGCATGAAAGAAAACAAGGGTCCCGACAACTAGGCCTAATCAAGTACCCGAATACAACCAAATCTCTGTAAAGTGGAGAAATAGAGAAAACCTCATGGGAAAAACTCTACTCCAAAAAGAGATGAAAGACATGAAGAACATCACTCATATTTTTTGGCTACTATGAGGATATGAAGGCATACAGGTTGTTTGATCCTGATTCTAGAGAGGTTTTGTTTTAGCAAGATGTCCAGTTTGATGAGCGCTATCCTCATATGCAGCCTCCATCACTAGCTTCTCCCTCATTGCCTAGTACTTCCTCTTCTCCTCTTCAGGATTCTATATCCTCTGAGGATTATTTAGATGATGATCCACCTTTCCCTCCTCCACCAGACATTCCATGAGTGCCCAAGTGGGCTCATGTTACTGTCAATGCTGCTGGTTCTTTGGCAGGAGATCCTTCAGATACTTGTCGTACTCATGCTCAATGATCTGGTACTGGTTTTTTGAGCCATGCTATTTTAGATGATCCTCAGAAGTTTTTGAAGGCAACAGGACATCTTGAGTGGGATAGGGCTATGGATGAGGAGTACTCTTCTTTGATGAAGAATCACACTTGGGATCTTTGTACTCTTCCGAAAGGAAGAAAGATGGTTTGATGCAAGTGGGTGTACCGTACCAAGTATGCTGCAAATGGTTCTATTGATCAGTATAAGGCACGTCTTGTTGCGAAGGGCTTTTCACAAGTGGAGGGTATTGATTACTCTGAAACCTTTGCTCCTGTCACTAAGATGAATTCTATTCACCTGGTACTTTCTCTTATAGCCTCACAGGGTTGGATAGTGTATCAGATGGATGTGATGAGTGCGTTCTTGCATGGGGATCTACATGAGGAAATCTAAGAACCCTCTACTTTACTACTTGGTTTATAATGTGCATGAAAAAAACCTATCACAAGGAAGAAATTTTTAGGAAACAAACAAGGGTTTTGCTCTGACAATGTGAAAGTTTATTATCAGCGAAAAGAATTAAGTCAAAAATATACAAAGGATCAATCCTTATAGAAGGAGATCGTAAAACCTAATAGGAAACCCTAATAGGTAAATAGGCATTTAATAATTAGATTTAATTATTAAATGACTAATGCAAGTGCATAAAGGGAAATCTTAAGAGGTAGTAAAGTTAATTCTTTACTCTAACACCCCCCCTTAAGATGAGCAACAATGCAGCTACAAACAATGCACGAAAGAAGCAAAGGAACTACAATGTTGAAAGAAAATTTGGGTTCCGACAACATAGCCTGATGAGGTACCCAATCACAACCAAATCTCTATGAAACAGAGAAACAAGAAAAACCACATGGGAAAAACCCTCCTCCAAAAAAAGATAGAAAGATGCAGAAAGCAGAAAGAAAAGAAGGTAGGCCTCACTAAGACCCCCCAAGGACAACTTCCTTCACCCTAAGCATAGAACGCAGCTGAAGATACCGTGAGGATGCAAAAGGCTTAGTGAAGATGTCAGCAACCTGCTCCGAAGTGGGAACATACTCCAAGCTAAGAGAGCCATCCTAAATTAGTTGCCTGATGAAATGCATATGGATCTTGATGTGCTTGGTCTGCTGATGCTCAACTGGGTTGCGAGAAATATGAATGGCACTCTGATTGTCACACCAAAGAAGAGTGGAACTATCAGGAGGAAATCCAAACTCTTTCATCAATTGTCAAAGCCATCACAAACCCCGAAGATCACCTGAATGCAAATAACCTATCACAAAAAAAAGACATTCCAGAAAAAAGGCAAAGGTGCTCTGAAAGCTAAAAATGTATTAATCAGAGTGTTGTAAAATACAATGATCAATCCTTATAAAAGGAGATTGTGCAACCCTAAAGAAACCCTAGAAAGTGGACATTTAATAATTAATATAATTATTAAATGTCACAATATGCAACTAAAGTGAAATCTTAAGAGAGGAATAAAGGTAACTTAATTAATATAATTAAGTTAAAACCTTTACTCTAACACCCCCCCTTAAGATGAGCAAGAGTGCAGCTACAAACATATGCAAGAAAGCAAAGGTAACTACAATGCATGAAAGCAAACAAGGGTCCCGGCAACTAGGCTTGATCAGGTACCCGAATACAACCAAATCTCTGTAAAGTGGAGAAATAGAGAAAACCTCATGGGAAAAACTCTACTCCAAAAAGAGATGAAAGACATGAAGAACATCACTAAAGCAGGAAGAAGCTGCAAACAACTGTCAAGACATGACTGCTACGGTGCTAAAGAACCTCCTCTGAAAATAGGATGATCAAGATTAAGAAGACAACAATCTGCATGAGTGCCCTAAACGACACTACTCGAATCGGATGGCAAACAAAGTCAAACGCTTAGAACGAAGATATAGATGAAACAAGTACCAATAGTCTAAAAATCACTGATCAACTGATAATGGAAGATTCCTTCCAAGCAAGGAAGTATTAGCACGAACAATATAATACCCCCCATAATGTTAACTGGGAGAGCCTGACAGATCCACTAAAATGTTGTGTAACACCCTATAGTGCATGAAGGAGAAGAAACAACATCTGAAAGTGCACAAGAAAGCACCTACAACTAAAAAAGTGGTGTGCAAAACAAAGCACACATGCATGGGGCTAGAAGCATATGGATCCACTATCGTCATGGAGGGACACTCACTGGACAAAGGTGTGATGGAAAAAACAAAGGCACTACACAACCCCCCCATGGCACTTTATAATACAATGCGAGTACAAAATATGGCACAACCTTATGTGCAAAATTCCCAAAAAATATGTACAATAGTGTGACACTTTATCTCAGTGCGTTTACATAAAATATTGCTTACAGAAGATGATCATAATGTCATAAAAAGACACAAGCTGGAAATATATGAAGAACAAGGAAAACCAAAGCATCCTATGCAAACGAGAAAATGCAAACCGAGTGCATGCACAAACCAATGTTCACATCTGCCTCCGTGATTAAAAGGACCTCAAATTTGATTTCTAAAAAATCTGTTTATAATGAGTAGACAAAAATAGAAACCCGAAAATTTTTTGAAGCTAAAAATAAAACCCAGAAATCGTTTTTTGATCCAACAAGTAGAAGATGAAGAAATCAATTTTTTTAACTTTTAGCTAGGAGAAAAAAATGACGCGCAGCAGTTTTTGTGCAGTTGTTTTCTTCAGATCCGTGAAAGAAATCAAAAAATTAAAAGATACCCAGATCAAATTTTGACCATGCTTCAAAACCCAGAAATTGTTTTTTGATTCAGCAAGCAGAAGATAAAAAAAAAGTTTTTTTAACCTTCAACCAGTAGAAAAAATCACGTGCGCCAATTTTTTGTACTATGATTTTCTCCAAATCCGTACAAGATATCAAAAAATCTAAAAGATACCCAGTTCAGATTTTGACCTAGATACAAAACCCAGAAATCGTTTGTCCTACAACTGAGTGGAAGTTGGATTTCTATAGCAAAAAATAAAAAAATAGCTTCAAACCCTTGCACAAAAGAAAATTCTATAAGTTGATGAAATCAAAAAAAGAATAGGCAGCTGCAGATCTGGAGCTCTGATACCATGTTAAAGTTGTGAAAGCCAATCTCACAAACCTCGAAGATCACCTGCATGCAAATAATTTGTCACAGAAAGAAGACATTCCAAACAAAAGGCAAAGGTGCTCTGAAAGCTAAAAATGTATTAATCAGAGTGTTGTAAAATACAATGATCAATCCTTATAAAAGGAGATTGTGCAACCCTAAAGAAACCCTAAACAATAGACATTCCTTTTGATGTAAACCTTGGTTTGTGCATGCACTCGTTTTTTTGTTTTCATGCACTAGGTTTGCATTTTCTCTTATGTTTATGCATGTTTTGCATGCTCTCCTTTTACAATCGTTGAGTTATTGTAATAAATGAACTAATAGAAAGTTCCATTAGGGGGGTTTCTTGCATAATAAATATGATTAGAGTGTGCATGCACTTTGATCTCCATATCCATTTTTGCATATCCTCATTATAGATCTGAAGCTCTGATACCATGTTGAAGTTGTGAAAGCCAACCTCACAGACCCCGAAGAGCACTCTTGTTTTTTTGTCTGGAATGTCTTCTTTCTGTGATAGGTTATTTGCATGCAGGTGATCTTCGGGGTCTTTTAGGTTGGCTTTCACAACTTTAGGACCAAGAGAGGTAAGCATTGCCTCAATCTGAAGTGCCTTGAACTCATTCACTGTACCAAACAAGTCATCAAAATGGGTCCACAAGTCATGAAAATGCAAATCCAACCTCACACACGCCCCGTTGAAAGCAAAGACCCTCTTCACTTTCATTTTTTATGTTTTGGCCCTTTAATTTTTTGGATTACCTTGCCTTGGCATGAGCTTAACTGTTTATCTTGCTTGCCTAAGTGTTTTCCCTAAGTTGTACATTGAAAATCTTAAGTTCTGATGGAAGTTCAGGTTTTTGGCTACTTTCAAGATTTTCTGCCCCATCTAGATTTTCCCGGATTTCACTCAAAGCCCGGTGGTTGGTGATTTGCATTGTTTTCTAGAAATATTCTCACCTCGTGGAATTCTGTATGGATCATATTTTTCCAAAATTTCGTCTCCTTGTCAAATTCCCAGATTTTGGGTTTAGTCTATCATTTTATGAATGTTGATGCCCTTGAGTGAATTCTGAGTCTAGATCCATCAATGAACGATTTAGCATTTGAGCTTGGGTCCTCAAATTTGTGATCTTCGATCAATTTGAGCGAGATTGTTGGAGAATGTCAAAATTCAGGTTTTCCCTCACTTTCAGGATTTTCCTGTGCTGGCGGATTTCCTCGGTTTCCTTGTCCTCTGTGTTTTCCCGAAAATCTGGAGTTTTGCCTACTTTGCTGATTTTTGCTCCCTCTGAATTTTCCTGAAATTCTCGTTGCCCCTTCATTTTTCGGAATTTGTTGACTGTGGATTGTTTTCGCCAGAATCCGCCTGGTTCGAATTTTCCAAAAATCCCTTCTGGCCTGGATTCCGCGGAGGGGTGAAAATCCTGAACTGTGTAGAAATTATGCATTAACGATATTTCACGGGATTTTGATCTTTGCTTGGATTTATTTGAATTTGAATATATTATTGGTGACATGCTAATCTTGATCCTGATGATTATTGATGCTAGTTTTTGTTGAGTACAAGCTGGATTTAACAAGGTCATTAAGACAACTCTGGAGGAGATTATTTCGATTGAAGGAAGGTTTAGAACATTTATTAATTCACCTGTGGCTGACCTGGAGAGTATTTTCCTCAAGATGCCAAATAAATTAAAATAGGGATGAAGGGGCTAGTTAATGATTGATTGCATTGGGAATGGTACTTCACATGCATTGGATTGAGTTGCATTATAAATCCCAGGTCGACCTAGATGAGTCCCATGCATTTAATGCGTATCTTATCTTATTTCAAATTTCTCTTGGTCGACCTGTTTGGGGCTATTTTATTATTGTAAAATCTATATTGGGCCGAAATGCTTTGGAGGTTCCTATAAATTGGGCATTTTTCCTCATTTGTAAGAGATAGAATAGAAAACATAGAATAGAAAGATATATAGCTCTTAGAGCAAATTAGGTAGTAGAGCAGAAGTAGAAGTTAGTTCATTTTGAGCAAGTGTTGTAACAGAACATTGGAATTGTTTCTGAAATTGGGTGATTCAATACAATTGAAAACATTGTGATTCTCTAGTGATCTCTTTTGTGTTGACTTATCTTGCATGGTTATTATGATTCTATCTTTAAAATTGCTCAAGGTTATTAGATATATGTTAGATTTAGATTTAGATTTGATTCAATGGTGTTTATGATTTGATGTTTGAAGTGTTGCAACAATCCCTGGTCCATACTTTTTGCAGCTAGTTGATTGTTAGTTTCTTTCCAAAGTTAGCCTGGACCTTTATATTCATTGTGCTTAGTTCAATTATGAAGTTTATCCATTTCGATTGCAATTGGGTTGTCTTGGATGAATGTTCATGATCTGAAAATCTTAATACCTTAGAATATTGCACTATTTTTGTGAGATTGTAGATTTATCTTGGTTTAAGTAGGAATTAGTTTATGAGGGATTGGTCAATTTCAAGTATTTCATCATTTGCATTGTTAATCTTAGGAGTAGTGTTCAATTTAGGAATCTCTCTGAAACCCTAATCTTTTGTTATTTCTTTATCATTTGGGTTAGATTTAGGATTGAAGTATCATTACATTGCTACATCTAATAAATTCATGATTCAGTATTTGCTTGTAGTAAGGTCCCTTTGTGATTACCAGCATTTTCACATTTATCACTCAATTGTTTATGCATTGTCAAAACCTGACATTAGAGACCTTGGGGTTATCTCTTGAGGCTTGTTGATAAAGATTTACCTTTCAAGAGAGATAGGATTTCATATTTTGTCTAAGTTGTTGTGCAGAAAACATCATCAACAAATTGGCGCTAGAAGGAGGGCTTGAATAAGCAAGTTGGATCAATTTATGTCTACCATCTCTCCTGAAAGATTCAAAAGAATAACCAGATCTACTCCAGGAGAAGAGGAATTTCAATAATTGCAAGCCCCTACTAGGTCAAGAAGGAATAGTAGAAGGGAAGAATCATCATCCACCCAGCCACTTCCATCATTCCCATCATCCCCATCTTCATCAAGTTCATCTTTATCTGACTCTGAGGACATCCCCATCCAACAATCTTAGCCAACCATAAATCATCCATTACCACCCCCACCCCCACTAATGGCTTTCCTAGTTAACAACCCATCTCCCTTATCTTTCAACAACTACAATCCTATGCCTAAGACCCTTGAGCTTTTCTGCTCGAAGTTTCATATTAATGATCCCAAAAGGACTGCAGAAGAGCATATTAGGATTTTTAAAACTACCCTTAAGGTTAGGGGAATTAACCATGAGGACATTGCATGCAGACTTTTCCCATATTCCCTTGGGGATGAGGCATTTTTTTGGTATAACCATCTTCCCGCTGGGTCTATCACTACTTGGTTTCAACTGGAGATTGCATTTTTATAGAAATTTAAGATCCCAATCAGTGCTAATGAGCTACTTCTGTAGTTTACTGGAGTCAAGAGGGAGGCAAATGAACCAATAGTGGCTTTCAATAATAGATTCCATAGGGCTTATGCTAGGCTGTAACCCCCTTATTTTGTATACAATGCCTCTGTCAGGAAGGTTTATTATGAGGCTTTGGATAGTTTAACATCTACTTTCATCAAATGGAAAGTAAATCCTCCTAGTAGCCTATTTGAAGCTTATGATGTGGCTGTTAAAGTAAGTACAAATTTGAGACAGCACTTGTCCGGACCCTTAGCTAACCAAACACCTATGTTGATTTCAGTCCCTCAATCACCCTTGGTTTCACACCCAGGTCATCCCTATCAAGTTCCACCCATTCCAAATTACCATCCAAATATGAACTAGCATGCATTCTATCATCAGCAAGATAATATACCTAGTTATTTGCAGAGATTTGAGATATTTAATCAATCTTTGAACTATGGGCCCCATAATGTTTATATGCAAAATTCAGCTCGTATTGCTCCTCCATCAAACAGTGCAGACAAGGAGAGGTTGGATGCACTCACAAAGCTAGTTGAGAAGCTGAACACTAAAGTCACCTACCTAAGGAACCAGAATAGTCAATCTCGGGCAGCCCAAAGGGGAATTCAGTCCAATTATGATCAAAGCAACAGGGATATGATGCAAGGTCAGGGGTAGAATTTTGATAGGGGACAACATCTTGATAGAGATCATGGAAGGCAGTCGTCACTTCAGAATAATGGAGAAGCCTTAACCTCTCTAGATCAGCCAAACAATCAAGAGAAATCTAATGGAGTTTATCTGGAAAAAAAGGCTTTGTCAGGATGGTGTAGGCTTTATAATACTAATCAGCACTCTGAGTCAAACTGTCAAGAATTCTAGATTGTTGTGTCCATTTTCCAGCTGAAGGTTCAACATGCCAGTAACAGTTCGAGTGGGCTGGAGATAGTACCATCTAATCATTATGACATATCAATTATGGTGGTGAATCATGTCCCATTTCCAAGAAGTGAAGAGAATGAACCAGCAGAAGAACAAGACAAGAGAGCTGAAATAGGGTATGCATATAGTGAAGGATTTGTAGCTCAACCTTTTGGAGGTAATGAAGAGAATGATAATGGTCCACTAGATGAAGAAGAGTATACAACTGAAGAATTTCAAGCATTCCATCATGTGCCTACTCAGTATTTTGTAAGTGGAGGACAATCTGATGCTGATAAAGGAAGAAGTATTGAAAATAGCAGGGATGAATTTGTAGTCAGCTCTAAAGACCACTGTTCTACCATGACTGCAAAGAAAATAGGAGAGTGTGTGGTAGAAGAACTCAAGAAAGTCAAAGTAAGTCTCTCTGCTCATGAGTTGTTAAAGAATCCTACAATTAAGGGTGCAGTACTAAAGTCTCTTGAAAAAGATATGCTTTTTGAACAAAAGGGTGCTTCAGGCCATGTTGATACAAATACTTTTAAGGAGGTTTTCTGTCTAAAAAAAGCTTGGGAAATTATGCACTTATAGTTAACCCTCAAGGATGGGAGGATGAGGAAATCCTCATGTTACATGATTTTTCTATTCATAAATTTGATAGTGTTGAAGTATTGGTAGAATCAATAGAAGAGGTGGAAGATCAAGTATGGTTGTTAGATCATGTGCATCAAACTACAAAGGGTGAGCTTCCAATAAAAAAATCTCAACAAGCCATCAATGAACCAACTGACACAGAGTTTGAGGGAGTCATAGCAGTTAATGTTGAGGCAGTCCTGGAGGAGGTTGAGCTTTTGATTGAGGAGCCTCAACAACTTGCTAATGAATGTCCCCTGAAGAAAATTGTGGGATCTGATATTATGGGTAAAAAAGTTGTTTTTCCTGAGGGTTACAGTTGCAATCTAGAGTCTGAACCAATGCCAACAAAGGAAGAATTTAGGGAGTTCTCTCATTTATCAAATTCTACTTTTCCTCTGCCTGTTGTTGAATTAAGCACTAAATATTTACAAGCTTTATGCACCAATGATGAGAAAGCTAATGTGGTTCATATTGATATGCAGGAAAACTTGAATGATGTTGGAGAAAGTAATGTTGTAGTCATTATTGATGAGTTGGATCACACTATTGTAGGAGAAAATTTGTTTGAGGATCAGTCTGCGATGCCTTCTGATGAACATCATGTTGAGAAATTTTTTGTACAAGACAATACTTCTGCACTTTCATCATTGATACCTCACGAAGAAGTGCACATAGGTGAAAAGTTCCATGTTTATACTTCTAAATCTATTTAATCTAATTTTCACCCTGGATTATTCATTGAAGACTCTAATTATGTTTTGCATTTTCTGAATGCAAGAGGGATATTGCACCATCAGTTGAGACCTCCTGATGACATAGATATCAGCTCTTCAGAAGTGCAAGATGATGAACACAACATTCAGTCCACAACAGTACAAAATCAGGTTGTTTATCTCCTTGCTATGAATTATGAATCTTATCAATTTGATTATGGGAATTTGGGAAAGACAACTTGCATATGGATTGATCATGGTCCTAATGAGTCACCTCAATTATTGATTATTCCTGATTATGAGGTTGAGTTTGAATGTTACATTTTTAAGGTTTATTTTGTTGAATATAAAGATAAATTTGCATTTTTGAGGACTATTACCATTACCTTGTTTCTTTTCAATGCATTGATGAACCATATGGGGTGGGTCTTAGTTCACCCTATCTGGCAATGAATTGTTATGAGTCTTTTTGTACATACTACTAATTTGAATAAATGCAGCTTGTTCTGCTTTTCTTTTTCTTTAGTCTATTTTGTTTTCTTTAAGGATAGATTGCTTTAGAATTAGTTTGCTTTGGTTAGTTTAGGTTTGCTTTGGTTTTCGGTTTGGTTGTTTCTTTGTTTCTCTGGATTGGGTTTTTTCTTCTTTATGGTTGGGGAAGTGTCTTTCGTGCACTATAAACATATTCTTATCTGGGACTATTCTAAGTATTTCATTGATGAACTTTAATCATGTATCTTGAATGGATGGTTGAGATCTTTGTTATCATCATGCAGTCTAAATGTTTGATTTAAGGAGGATGGGTCACTGGTTTTATTTGAATTTGAAGTATTCTAAAATCTTATATCTCTTATACATCTTAAAAATCCTTAAGTTGCGGTAGGATCCTTGTGAGGTCTTTTCAGGTGAAAATTCTTATTTCTGCTTCAATGCCACTATGGTTCTCAGCCCTGTGTGAGCTTCATTGTTCATAGGTTGAAATTAAAAAATGAAAATAAAAGAATACCAAAAGAGAAGAAAAGAGAAAATATTGAAAATCAAATGACTTCAACTTATCAGGGGTATTTGAATATCTCTATCGGGGCTATGGACACCTGGATGGCAGTAGAGCTATGTTCGGGATAGTCATAGCGATAACCTCATCGGGGCTATGGATGCCTGACTGGAAAAGAGGCTCTATCCAAGTTGCTTTTGAAGTTAGAATCTTTACGTAGCCTGCTCTGACTAAGCTTGGTTTCTGCAGTGGCTTAAGGAAGGAAATGAACTCATGTGCACACACTCAGATTTTTAGTTTATGAAAGGTTCAGTTTGCCTTTGGTTCTAATTTTCTTTGATCTTGCATTTTGATTTGTTTTCCTAATATGGAGGTTGAAACCAGAGATTCTAGGTTCTTGATTCTTGTTCGTCACCAAATGCTCTAGAGCATTTCCCATTAGAGTCACCATTTGTTGTGCAGTTTTCGCACACACGCCCCGCTGAAAGCAAGGACCCTCTTCGCTTTGATTTTTGATGTTTTGGCCCTTTAATTTTCTAGATTACCTTGCCTTGGCATGAGCTTAAGTGTTTATCTTTCTTGCCTAAGTGTTTTCCCTAAGTTGTACATTGAAAATCTTAAGTTCTGATGGAAGTTCAGGTTTTTGGCTGCTTTAGGGATTTTTCGCCCCGTCCGAATTTTCCCAGATTTCACTCAAAGCCTGGTGGTTGGTGTTTTGCACTATTTTTTGGAAATCTTCTCACCTCGCAGAATTTTGCATGGATCATATTTTCCCAAAATTTTGTCTCCTTGTCGAATTCCTAAATTTTGGGTTTAGTCTGTCGTTTTATGAATGTTGATGCCCTTGAGTGAATTCTGAGTCTAGATCCATCAATGAATGATTTAGCATTTGAGGCTGGGTCCTCAAATTTGTGATCTTCAATCAATTTGAGCGAGATCGTTGGAGAATGTCAAAATTCAGGTTTTGCCTCAGTTTCGAGATTTTCCTATGCTAGTGGATTTCCCCAGTTTCCTTGTCCTCTGCATTTTCCCAAAAAGTTGGAGTTTTGCCTACTTTGCGGATTTCCGCTCCCTCCAGATTTTCTCAAAATTCCCGTTGCCCCTTCATTTTCCAAAATTTTTTTACTATGGATTTTTTTCACTAGAATCTTCCTAGTCTAAATTTTCCCGAAAATCCCTTCTGGCCTGGATTCTGCAGAGGGGTGAAAATCCTGAACTGTGTAGAAATTATGCATTAACAATATTTCACAGGATTTCAATCTTTGCTTGGATTTATTTGAATTTTGAATATATTATTGGTGACGTGCTAATCTTGATCCTGATGATTATTGATGCTGGTTTTTGCTAAGTGCAGGCTGGATTTAACAAGGTCATTAAAATAACTCTGGAGGATATTATTTCAATTGAAGGAAGGTTTAGAACATTTATTAATTCACCTATGACCAACCTAGAGAGTACTTTCCTCAAGATGCCAGATAAATTAAGACAGGGATGAAGGGGCCAGTTAATGATCAATTACATTGGGAATGGTACTTCACATGCATTAGATTGAGTTGCATTATAAATCCTAGGCTGACCTGGATGAGTCCCATGCATTTAATGTGTATCTTATCTTATTTCAAATTTCTCTTGGTCGACCTATCTGGGGCTATTTTATTATTGTAAAATCTAAATTGGATCGACATGCTTTGGAGGTTCCTATAAATTGGGCATTTTTCCTCATTTGTAAGAGATAGAATAGAAAACATAGAATAGAAAGACAGATAGCTCTTAGAGAAAATTAGGCAGTAGAGCAAAAGTAGAAGTTAGTTCATTCTGAGCAAGTTTTGTAATAGAACATTGGAATTGTTGCCAAAATTGGGTGATTCAATACAATTGAAAACATTGTGATTCTCTGGTGATCTCTTTTGTGTTGACTTATCTTGCATGGTTCTTATGATTCTATCTTTAAAATTGCTCAATGTTATTAGATATATGTTAGATTTAGATTTAGATTTGATTCAATGGTGTTTATGATTTGATGCTTGAAGTGTTGTAGCAATCCCTGGTCCATACTTTTTGTAGCTAGTTGATTGTTAGTTGCTTTGCAAAGTTATCCTGGACCTTTATATTCATTATGCTTAGTTCAATTATGAAGTTTATCCATTTCAATTGCAATTGGGTTGTCTTGGATGAATGTTCATGATCTGAAAATCTTAATACCTTAGAATATTGCACTATTTCTATGAGATTGTAGATTTATCTTGGTTAAGCAGGAATTAGTTTATGAGGGATTAGTCCATTTCAAGTATTTCATCATTTGCATTGTTAATCTTAGGAGTAGTGTTCAATTTAGGAATCTCTCTGAAACCCTAATCTTTTGTTATTTCTTTATCATTTGGGTTAGATTTAGGATTGAAGTATCATTACATTCCTAGATCTGATAAATTCATGATTCAGTATTTGCTAGTAGTAAGGTCCCTTTGTGATTACCAGCATTTTTGCATTTATCACTAAGTTGTTTATGCATTGTCAAGACCTAACATTAGAGACCTTGGGTTATCTCTTGAGGCTTACTGATAGAGATTTACCTTTCAAGAGAGATAGGATTTCATATTATGTCTGAGTTGTTGTGCAGTAAACATCATCAACAGCTAGGTATAGATAAAATGCAACAGAATTGAATATGAAATGCAATCCTAATGCAATTTTCCATTTCTAGAGCACTATTTTTTTCTATAGCATAAGACACCAGGTGCTAGAGTATGTGTAACCAAGGCGGATTAGTGTTGAATGCACAAAACAAACACAACAGACAAGAAGACTATCCCAACACCCCAAAGTCGCGAAGACCTTGGTTGGGCAAGGCGTTGGGATAACCACAAGCACAAAAGGATGCCCCAACGTAACACAAGATTGTAGGGGTCTTGGTGGGTACTACTCGAGACAACCAAGTAGATAGCAACAAACAGAAAGATCAAGATATTCCCCTATGTTAACTAGTAAAAACACACCATGATATGATATAGCATGGCAGCCTTGACAAGTTTAGGAAGCCCAAATGATAAACAAAAGCCAAAAGTATCAAAAGATCACAATCAATTTCAAATGTCATTTTCCATGAGATCAAGAGGGTGGATGGGATTGATGAGGTCTATTAGGAAGGATGCATCCTGTTAAGACCAAAGATGGATACTAAACTAAAAAATTGATATGACGTAGGAGACTCCAAAACTAATTGAATCTCATAATATAAGTGGTTCTTATTTTTGAAGAACCAACTAGATAAGGACATACTTGAAAACATGACACAAGACAAGACACACCCTAAAGACCTAGGGACTCAGGGGCTGATCAAAGATTAGCCTATCCTACGTGAAAGCATAGAGCCCTCGTAGTTCAAGAAAATACCATGGATAAAAGCGAAAAGAGGACAATGGAGACCGAGGATGGAAAACGACGACTAGACAGACAAAAAGCAAAGCTCCGGGGGTGAATCAAATGTTTGAATTTTCCAACTTGAAAGCGCAGGGGCAACGTAGTTCTAAAAGGACAAATAAAAACAAATACGACCAAAAGACCAACATGGCAGGGATGTGATCTAAATTAAGACCAACATGATGAAGGAACCTAGATGGAAGCGAACAACTGACATGACAAAAAGGACTGACAATGAAAGCTCAGATTAGGATAAAATATCAAGATGACAGATAGCGAATGAAGATCATCCAATGCAAAACCAAAATATACCAAGCGGTAGATAAAGGGGATGCGGATGAAAGGACGAGATCGATAGGATGATAGGATGTGAAACTAGGATAGGTGGAAGCATAAAGTAACTAGGATGCAAGGTAGTTAATGATTAAGCCCTGTACGAATGGTGCCTATTACTAGGTTTTCACCAAACATCCTTATCCAAGGTGCCACCAAGGGTGGTTTTCACCATAGGACAAATTATTTCTCTTTACTATTTTTGGAGTTTTTTGGTTTTTTTATTTTTTATTTTTGATAAATTTTTACTTTTTTTTTGGATTTTTTGGATTTTTGCAAGATAGGATAACCCAGCTGACTTAAGTGTAAGATTTTTTTAGGTGAATGATGTTAATGGGCTCCTCTAGGGGATCTCCTTTAGGTGTGGCAATTCTATATGCCCCTGATCCATATTTTGCGGTGATGACATAGGGACCCAGCCAATTTGCTTCAAATTTCCCTTTCTTATCTCAGTCTTGTTGGGTACGTTGATTCTCCTTAAGGACTAAATCACCAATGTTGAATTGGTGAGGATGGACCTTCTTGTTGTAGCTCTTCTTAAGGTGATTCTAATATTCTTGAAGATGATTATACACTTTGATCCATTTTTTCATCTAAGAGTTCCAACTGACTAAGTCTTGCAACCTAAGCATCTTTGTCACTAATGAGATTTTTCAAAGATATTCTCAGCAAGGGGATCTTGACCTCAATCAACAAGATGGCATCGGCACCATAAATGAGGGAATATGGAGTGGCACTGGTAGGAGTGTAGATGCAAGTGTGATAGGCCTAAAGGGTGGGATGGATATGAAGGTGCCAATCTCAGCCGTATTGTTAACCACTTTTTTAAGGATCTTGATTAAAGTTTTGTTGGTAGCCTCTGCTTGACCATTACCTTGAGGATAATAGGGTGTGGACCAACAGTGTTGGATGTGGAAGGTCTCGTACATGTGTTTCATGGCCTAATTCTTGAATGGCTTTCCATTATCGGAAATGATGGTGGATAGGATTCCATATCTGTAGAGAATATGGAAGAGGATGAATTTGGATATCTGAGTACCCATGATTTGAGAGAGTGGCATTACTTCCACCCACTTGGTGAAGTGCTCAGTTGCAGTGATGATGAAGGTATGGTCATCAAAGGATGGGGGATATATCTTGTTGATTAAGTTGAAACCCCACTGAGAGAAGCCTCATGGTGCTATAAGAGGTTGTAGGTCCTATTCAAGAGCATGTATCAAATCCATGTGTTGTTGACAGGGTAGGCACTTCAAAAACTCACAAGAATCATGTTCCAATATAGTCCAATAGTATCCCACTCTAAGAATTATTTTAGCTAGTGCCATGTCATTTTAATGGGACCCATAAACACCACTATGTACTTATGTTAACATAATGTGGGCTTCAGTCTCATTTAGACACCTTAGGAGGGTTCCATCATACCCACGAGAATAAAGTGTATCACCTACAATAGTGTAACAAGATGTACATTGGATGAAATATTTTCATTGTTTACAGGTAAGGTCAAGAGGTAAGATGTTATCATGTAGGTAGGTGTAGATGTCATGATACCATGGTGACATAGGACCTACAATGTCACACACCATCTCACTTTCAGGGATATCATAAGCTGGGATTAAGATTTGTTCAATGAGTAACTCATACTCTGTTTGATCTTTAGGCATGTTGATTAGGGAACCAATGGTAGCCATTTCATTCACTTCTTTGTTCTGCACTCTCAGAATCTAGTCAAATTGGATAGAAGTGAAATACTTTTTGAAGTCATCTACCATGCGTTTATAAGGTAACAGCTTATCATATTTTTTTAGAAACTCATCATTAACATGTTTGATAATTAACTGGGAGTCACCAAGGACTCTTAAGTGAGTGATGTGCCATTGGATTATGATTCTAAGGCCAATAAGGAGAGCTTCATATTCTAGGATATTGTTCGTACACAAAAAATCCAATTTGAATGACTTCAATATATAATCACCCTAGGGGTGACGAGCAATATTCCTACCCCCAATCCATTGTGTGTGTATGGCCCATCAAAATAGAGTGTCCATGTGGCCACTTTTGTTACTGTGAAGACCCCTTCATCAAGGAATTTTATTACTAGAGGATATGCATCTACCAAGGGAGCATCTGCCAGCTGATCAGCTATCACTTGTCCTTTAATAGCCTTTCGATCCACATATTCTATATCAAATTTATTTAATAGCATGACCCACTTAGCCATGCGACCAATCAAAGTTGTTCAGGATAACAAATATTTGAGTGGCTCGACCTTGGAAATGAGCTTCACTGGGTGACTGAGCATATAGTGTCAAAGCTTTTGTGAGCTAAAGACCATGGCTAGGCAAGCTTTTTCCATCAGGTAATAATTGATTTCATAGCCTACTAGGGTCTGACCGATATAATAAATTGCTTGTTCTTTTGATGACTCATCATGTTGTGTCAATAATGCCCCTAATGTGACTGAAGTGGTGAAATATACAGCAAGAGCGGTTTACCTGGAATTGCTAGCATGAGGATGGGTGGATGAGCAAAATACTCTTTGATCTTGTTGAAGCCGAGTTGACACTATTGGTTCCACTTAATGGTGGTGTCCTTTTTTAGGAGATGAGTGAATGACTAGCATTTGTTACCTAATTGATCTATGACCCACTAGATGGATTGCAACTTACCCTAATGGCTCCTTAACTATTTGAGATTGCATAGTGGAGACATATCCATAATTGCCTTGACTTTCACTAGATTGACCTCTATGCCTTTTATGGAGAAAATGAAACCCAGTAGTTTTCCTGATGTGACCCCAAAGATGCACTTCTTCAAATTCAAACATAGCTTATAGTGCTCTAGATGCTCAAAAATCTTCTTGAGGATCATCGGTTGCTCTTCCCTTGTTCTTGATTTCCCCAAAAAATCATCAACATAATCTTCCATTATGATGTGAATGAGGTCGTGAAAGATGACGGTCATGGAATGTTGGTAGGTTGCCCTGGCATTCTTGAGGCCAAAAGGCATGACGTTATAATAGAATGTACCCCAAGGTGTAGTGAAGGCTGTTTTGTGTTGATCTTTAAGCGCAATTCTAATCTGATTATATCTGGAGAAGCCATCCATGAGGGAAAGCAGCTCATGTCCTACAATTAAATCAACCAACATGTCGATGTTTAGCAAGGGGAAATCATCCTTAGGGCAGGCTTTATTGAGATCTCGAAAATCTATGCAAACCCTGATATTCCCGTTTGGTTTGGCAACTGGCACTATGTTGCAGATCCACTCAAAGTAGTTGATGGGTCTTATGAATCCAAATTCTAGTAGATTCTCCAACTCTTTCTTGACTAGTAGAGCTACTTGGGGGTGCATTTTCCTAATTTTTTTCTTGACAGGTTTTGCATTAGGATGTACATCCAAATGATGTACTACTAGAGCAGGATCAAGACCCAGCATATCTGAATAAGTCCATGCAAAATTGATGATTCCTTCTTTGAGAAGTTGGGTGATGGTAGAGTACTCTTCCTCTTATAGTGATTTGGCTACATATGGGATTTTGGGATCCTCTTCAGTTCCCAATTTATTTCTTGTGTTTCCTTGATCAGAATGGATGATCGTTTAGACAACTGAGTTCCCACAAGGGGAAGATGAATTTCCCCATCTTCCAGCGCCTCATCAAGGTTTTCTCTATCAGATACACCCTTTGTTTTTTACTTTTTCTGAGTCAAGAACCACCTTAGAGAGGTTTTCGCTAGGTGACCCTTTTTTATGTTGCTTCTTCTTACTTTTGAGGTTAGGGAATTTATCCTCCCCCAATACCATAAGATGTATGTACATATCCACTAAGGGAAAGGTGTCAATAGGTGTGCTACCATGTAGGTCCCAATCTATGAGTTTGGGATGATGAAGGGATAGGCTGATGGTGCAAATGGATAGGCATTTGAACATGGAAGAAAGTTCTACATGATCTACATGATCATATGTGTGTATGAAGGATTCTTCTTCTCATATGTCTTTGAGAGATCATTTTCCACACTAACATTGTTAGAGGCACTAGATGATGCCATAGGACCCTTTTGTTCGATCTCATAGCCCAAGCCCAAATTTCTTTGACGCACAAAATTTTCTATTGGTTGTTGTCTTCCTTGTTCTTCTACACCCAAGCCTCCTCCCTGATAATTGTGTTTCTCTAAAAACATAGAGGGACAAGGATAGGTCTCTTGGAAATATTCTTTCAAAGGGGGAGAGGGTTCAGGTTCCTCACAATATACCCATTGGTTGATGTCATCTTTTGGTACGTCTTGCCTTAACCTAGGAGAACGAAAAGTGTTGGATCCCACATTTTTGGAACTCAAGGTGATCATCTTCTCTTCTTCCTTCAGTACAGATTGAGAATGTTTTCCATATGTGTGTGGTGAGGGTGGCATGGTTTCCACATTCAAATTTGTATGCATTTCATATTCACCATAGCCCTTGTCAATGATCTAGACTTTGGTAAGGGTGGAATCAGATGTGGATGATGGAGTGGATGAAGTGATGACTAGTGCATTGGTAGATGAGTGGGATGATGATGTTTGAAGTGGTCCCATTTCCACTCTAGGTCAGTAATGAGAATGGGGAAAAGAAGCTTCTAATGTGCAGCAATATTCAAATGGTTGAGGGTCCGCGTGTATTGTAACTTTCACCCTGTTGAATGGTAATTTCAGACATTGATGGTATGTGGATGGAACAACTTGCATGGCATGGATCCATGGATGGATGAGGAGGTTATAGAGGAGTTCTAGATCAAGGACGTGATAGGTAGTTTATTTTACAAAGGGCCTAACCTAAATTGGAAGAAATATTGTTCCCTCGAAATAACGCTCTGCAGTATCATATGCCTTGATAGTGATGACTTGATTATTTAAGTCAACATGGGTGTATCCCACCTATTTTATGAATTTTAATGTGCAAATATTTAGGGCAGATCCATTATCTACCAAGACACTTTTTACTTTGTGGCGGTTTGCAAGGACCTTGAGGTGGAGAGGATGGTTGTGGTTGGAATCGATGCACGACATGTCATTCTAACTAAATCCAAGTTGATAAGTGGCTGAGAGATGTCCTAACAATGTTTGGAATTGAGTAGGATTGATGTCATTGGGGATGTGGGTATCTTGTAAGATTTTGGTTAAAATTTATTGGTGTACGGGAGAAGACTTGAGTAGGTCCAAAATGGATATCTACATCAGGGTCTTCCCTAGGTGGTCAAGAATATTATATTGGGAGTTTACAGGAGGTGGTTGGGTTGATATAGAGGCTCCAGGGATAATGATGCGAGTGCGGTGGGTGGTGACAACACACTGTGGGTCCTTCCCTTTCACACATATCATAGACACACGTGGTTCTACTTGCTGAATGTGCATAAGTATGCCTTGATAATTGAACAACACATTCTTGTAATTAATGTTATATGTGGTGTTACTCTAATCATTGTTGTTACTGGATCTGGGATTTTAGTTTGACATAGTAGGACCTTGGTTATGCTTAGGAAAAGTGTTTCTATATATTTGCAGTTGAGCATTGCACGAGGGTGTCGTGTTGGCATCCACATATATATCACCTTGATCTATGAGATCCTAGATGTATTTTTTCAAGCCTTGACATTTATTCAATGTATGCCCTTTAATGTTATGGAACTCACAATACTCATTTTCTTTGTACCAGGATGGTTCTGGCTTGGATTCGTCAAGAGGATTGGTCACAGGATATGTGATCGAGTAATTAGCTTGAAGGAGCCTATGGAACACGATGCTCAAGGGTTCTCCTAGTTGAGTGACTTAACATTTTTTATTCCCTTGATTGTTCTAATTGGATTGTTGGGGAGGACGCGGCACTCCCTATGGCACTGATATGGCATGAGGATTTGACTGTTGAGGAGGGGGATATTGTGGCTTCTTGGAAGCATTGGCTACTTGGACATGTTTGGTGTCAGTGACACCATCATTGATAGCATTTTTTTTCTTGTTCCAATAATGAGGCTTTTCCCCGGATGACTTTTCTTTATTAGAGTTAAAAAAATTGACTAACCCTTTGGCAATAAGTTCCCTCTCAAGGATAGGACCTTTCTCCACTATTTCCACGAAGGTTGTGACACAGTGAAGTCTGAAATTATTGGCCATATCTGGATGAGAGTTTTCGATAAATAGGGTGACCATGTCCTTTTCCCTTAGCAGGGACTTCATACAACTAGCTAAAGCTTGCCATCTTTGAAGATAGCTCGCAAAAGTCTCTCCCTCACATTGTTTTTCTTTCAAGAGATCTAATGTATCAATATCTTTCTCCAAGTTAAAGGAGAAGTGGGAGACAAACTATTCCAAAAGATGTGCAAAGGACTTGGCAGATCCCTTCTCGAGACTCATGAACTAGTCAAGAGTTATCCTTTGTAAACACCTAAGAAATAATCTCATGAGGTAATTGTCATTATGCATGACTTCTTGACAATGGGCATAAAACTCTTGAAGATGAGCCTTAGGGTCTTTTGTTCCTTTATACTTATCGAATTTCAGTATTTTGAAATGCTTCAAGAAAGGAATTGATGAAATTCAAGGATCAAACAGATAGGGAGAAATGTCCTCAAACTTAAATGATTGTTTGTTGGTCCTTGCTTGCAAGTCCTTTAATGCAGCTTTGACTTCTTCCAAATCTTTATTGATAGGCACTGCGGGAGTCGAATTAGATGGATTAGGTTGATCATAGGGAATATATTGTTGGTATGATGAGGATGAGGTGGAAGTGATTTGATCATAAGTGGGTGGATGTGCATATGGAGGAATTTTTTGTTATTGATTGGCATATGTTGATTATGGTTGGGAATTGACGTAAGGTGGGTAGGAGGATGGAGAATTTTGATAGTAAGAAGTGGAGGCTACTTATTGATAGGGTGCTTTTTGATACTATGAAGTGAATGGAGCACCCTACTAATATTGTGTAGGAGCTTAGTAGTATGACGATGTGGAAGCTCCTTGTTGGTATGATGGTGGTTGTTGATAGTAGGAAGTGGATGGAGCACCTAGTTGATAGGGCAGTTGTTGTTGAGTGTAGTATGGATTGGATTGGTAATTATACGCAATGTTGGGTTGTTGTGTGGTATATGGAGGTGGTTGTGGATTAGACATTTGTTAGTAAGGATTTGAGTGTGATTGTGGAGGATTGGTGTAAAGTGGTCATTGAGATCGTGGTGGATTCTAAGAGACCAGATGGGGATTGGGATTGGGATTGGATGCAGCAGTATAGGTGGTATATGTGCTTGACGAATGGTAGAGATATTGTATGAGGGGATTACATTGCATTTGCATAGTTGGGGTGGTTGTTGCTACTGTGGTGACCGCTGATAAGGTGGGAGAGATGGGATATGTTGCTATTATGGGAGCAATGTGGAGGCACTATGGAGTGGTTGTTGAGGTTGTGATATAGATTGCATCACTTGATGTGGGGGTTGGGTAGGAATGGTACTGTGTTGTTATGGAACCAAAATATTTTGTTATGGAATTGTGACATTTTGTTGTGGAATTGTGACATTTTGTTGTGGAGGTTGTTCATGAGATGGTTGAGATGAGATAGCAATGGTAGCAATATGTTGTGGTGGTGCTTGCAAGGGGATAATAGTGTGTTGTGATGGTGCTTGCAATGCAGGAGATTATTGAGGATTAACAGGAGGCTACTAGAATGCAAGGATGTTACCTTGAGGTGGTGGTAGAAAATTGCCTATGGGTGTAGGTCCTAGAGGTGGCATCAATGCAAGGATAGGATTTCCCCCAGCGTAGACAGATGGTTGACCAAATTGATGAGGTGGGAGTGGTGGAGCAGGTGGAATATTCGGTGGCATACCATAGGCCTAGGGGTTGTTAGGATCAGGTTGCGCTTCCAAGGCCAAGGCTAGAAGACAAGGGTAACTTGAGACTTGATGTATCATGACATTTTTGAACCCAAGTTGATACCAATTTTCTATAGGTGCACCTTCGAGGACATATAAATTTTCTAGAACATTCTGCAAATTCTACGGATCTTGAGGTGTTGGAAGAGACTGGGCCTTGGTAGATTGCCTCATGTCAAAATTGGGTGACGGTTTGATTCCTTTCATGATTAAAGTGGTGAGAATCTTATCCCCATGCTCATTAAGGCGGTGATCCATCATCTGAACATTGACAGGATTGCTAAGGTATTCATCAACTGTGACTTCAGGTTGATTGACCATGTTCTCATCACTAGGTGGTGAAGTGTTTTGAACGTTAATATTGGACTGTGACAAGGCACCATTGTTGGGATCTTGAGGGATATTTGGCTGGGAACCATGGTCTTGTTGTTCTTCCATTTGCTTATTTGTTTATGATCGGGTTTGAATGGGCATGAAAGTGCAAAACTACTAGGTGGACTTTAGGATACAATGCAAAGATGACCTAAATGATGATTGGAGGATTGATTAAATTGGATGAGGGATTATTTGATGGGATGATTGGATAAGGATGTGATTAGATTAGATTTGATAAGATTAGATGATGGATGAGATAGGATGATGAGAGGGATTCTAAACTAAATTTACAAATCACCCTAGGTGAATTAAGGTGTTGATTGATCGAATTAAAGGATAGATAGATGATTACGGCACCGAAACCACCTTGAGATGAAATTGGATTGATTGGGTCAAAGATGATAACTAACTTAGGATGAATGACAATCCTAAGTAGATGTGTAGGATAACGATCGATTTCAGACACCTAGGCTGATTTGGATAATAACTTCTAAAACGAAGTTCAAGGGATTTGGATTGAGAAAACGATGATGGATTATGCAACCTAAATATGTTTTAAGGTGTGTCTATATGAGTTGGATAATGAATGGATAACCTTTGGAAAATTCAGATGGACTAAAATGAAGATTACGGATGAGCGGAAGGTGATAAAATTCTTTGATTTTTGCAAATGGCTTGGAAAACAACAAGCTTTTGGGGACCTAATAGATTAACTCTCTAGATTTGTTACTAAACAAGAATCAGACTCTCCTAAACAGGTGATAGGATTTCCCAAACAGAGTTCAGGGTCACCCAAATAAGTTACAGGGTCACCCAAATAGGTGACAGGATTGCCCAAACAGAGTGCAGGGTCTCCCAAACAAGATTCGGGATCACCCAAAAAGATGACAGGCTCACCCAAACAAGGTTCAGGGTTGCCCAAATAGGTTCAGAATCGCCTAAAATAGATGACAGGCTCGCCCAAATAGGGTTTAGAATTTCCCAAACAGGTGTCAAGCTCACCCAAACTAGTTTAGAATTGCCTAAACAAATGATAGGCTTTCCCAAACAGGGTTCAGAATCACCCAAATAGGTGACAGGCTTGCCCAAACAGTGTGCAAGGTCACCCAAACAGGGATTAGGGTTGCCCAAAACAATGGCAGACTCACCCAACCAATGATTAGGTTCATCCAAACAAGGATCAGACTCACCTAAGCAGCTTTCAGACTTGTCTAAATTTGAAAACGGTCAAACAATGTCGATAAACAAGGTAACAAACAACTCTAACGGGGGAAACGAACTCTCCTAACGAGGAAACAGATTCGTCTAATAGGAAAATAGACTCATCTAACGAGAAAATGAACTCTCCTAACGGGGAAACAGACTCTCTAAACGGGGAAACGAACTTGCCTAACAGGGAAACAGACTGTCCTAATGGAAAAACAGACTCTCTAAACGAGGAAACGGATAAATGGATTGACTAAACGGATAAACAGACTAACTAAACGAAAGACAGGATTGGTTGTTCAGTGAGAAAATTTGCCCAAATATGATGGAGATTCACCTTTTTCCAAGGAATGGGTGAATGTGATGGCTCAGGGGACTGACAAGAGACTGAAATAGCAAGCACAATCACCCAAAGATGAAGCAAGTTCACCCCTTTTTATGAAACAGGCAAATGTGATGGGTTGTTTGACTGAAAAAATGACTCAAACTACAAGCAAAATCGCCCCTTTAGGTATCAGGCTCACCCAAGACAGTGGTAGACTCACCTAAAAGGCACACAAGTTCACCTATACTATGGAGAATGGGCGATTTTGATGGGGAACGACTGAGAAATGACTCAAACAGAAAACAGGATTGCCCCTATGGACAACAAGTTCACCCCAAACAGAACCAAATTTGCCACTGACAAAGGAAAATTTGTCCAAATGACAGACTTGGACTGAACTGGATAGAAAATAGCTAACTATGGCAAAGGACAAAATCACATCAAGCAACAAACAAAAGGTAAGGCTGACTCAACCAAAAGAAATGCACTAGTTTCCCACAAAGAAGACAATTCAAGCAGCACAATCCTAAAATTAGTGAGAAGGGTATGGCCAACATGGTCCTCTATCTAGGCTGAACAAGGTGAACTAGGGAGTCCTCGATATACACCCTGTATGTGAGGAACAACAGTGAACACTAGCCTATCACAAGCATGAGTCGAGAGCCCCAGCGAGGTACTGGAAACTCAAACCAACTCTTCACATCTTATCTAGGTATCACCCTAGCTTCGACGCTCTGCCAAACACGACGTGACTGGATTGGGGTATAGCTTTGGCTCTCCCCCCTTTATATACCCCGCTGGTACACATGGTTGGGATCGTCCCTTGGGGTGATGAAATCCCCAAGCAAGTCCTGCTAAAAAAAGATAATAGATGTTTTCAGCTAGTCCCAGGCTCGCACGAAGTGCAATGAGAGAGCTTGGATGTTCTAGTATCTCCTAGGTAACACAAATGGACTAAAGTGGACTGTGATTTCTCATCACCCAAGATCACCAAATGGTGCAAGGGGATTAGATACGTCAATAGCCCACTTAACAAGCACAGAAAACAAATAGATTTGACCCTCTAATTAGTTATGTGTGTCTAACTAGTATGGAAAATAACAAGCAAACTAAACTAACTATTCTGGGACCAATCATTCTGCAATAAAATGTCAGTAGTTTGAACCTTCGACCTTGGACAAGCAAGAAACAACTGCACAAACATTAGAAAAAATTAGACACACTCATAAATAAATAGGTTAGGGGGTCAATATCTAAAAACAACAAGAAACAAATACTAAAATTGAAGATTTAAGTCACTGTTTTACCTCAAAATCACCTCTGTTTGATGCAAAATCGCCTGTTCTGACAATAGAATTGCCCCTGTTAGCAGCAAAATCACCTGTTCTGATAGCAAAATTGTCCATGTTAGCAGTAGAATCACTTGTTTCAAAGGCAGGTTCGCCTGTTTACAGAAAGAAATCTCACCCAAGTCAAGAATAGAGTCACCTGTTTGAGAAATAGGGAGCAGATTTGTCCCTATTTGACATATGGGTGAATCTACAGATGCAGATTCACCTCTATTTAAGGCGGGCTCGCTTGTTTTGATTGTAGAATTATGCCTATTCCTGCAGAATTGTCTTTGTGTGTAACCTGAACCTACAAAATGTGAAACAACAGAGCACGTAAAAATAACATACCCATTTGTGGGTCCCACCAGGCGTGCCAAAAATGTGTTCAACATGCTTTCCTACCCTAAAAGATGCAAAACAGAATAAATGCAAATGGATGAAGAACACAATACAACACCTCAAGATTAGCCTAGTTAGACTTGAACAAAAGAAAGATAAAATAAGTAGATTACCTTTCCCAAGTCAATTTTTTGGTTGGCCCTTTGATATTGATTGCTTGTGTGCTCCTTGATGGAAAATCACCTAAAAGTATATGCAAAATGATCTATGTGCAATGAAGGATGCAATGATGGAGTTGGGTATTTTGATAAGTGTATGAAATGGAGGCAATATGAGCTTAAAGATTCAACAATGGTGGATGAGTGTGCTTGAAAAATGCTTGAGTGTTGAGAGCTTGAATGCTTGTGAATTGTCAATGTGAATGTGTGAAAATGAGACTAAAATCCTCTATTTTAGGGGAAGAGTCTCTAGAGAATTGGATGGCTAGGATTTAGCCATCATGGACAAGATGAAGGGTTGTGGTGAGTTGAGGACTCACAAGCCCTCACATTTTTCCATGTGGAAATGAGGTGGAAAAAAGACATGTGATGTGGAGGTACTTGCAAGTACCTTGGGATTAGGAGAAGATTTTCTCAAAAAGGAAGTTCTTGTCCCCATGTGTGAAGGATGTGACACATGAGGAATTATGGAATTCCTCAATAATCCTCATGGGAAAAATAGAATCCTTGGAGCAATAAATGTGAATTTTTAATTCACATGATTGGAAGTACCTTGGGGATAAGACAAGGTCCTCATAAAGGAGGTTCTTGTCTCCATGTGGGAGATGTGACCCATGAGAGACTTTAAAATTTCTCAACAACCTACATATGAAAGAGAAAAGCATTGGAGAAATAAATGTGAATTTTTAATTCACATGGGGAAGAGGTTGTTTAGGCTAAATGAAGAAAGCACTTATGAAGATTGACTTGGAGGCATGCCATAAATGGCGTGAGGATTAGATTAAGGTTGTGCAAACAGGTGATTAGTGAAGCTAATGAAGGATTAGAAGCAAGTGGAATATTATGGAGGATGTGACATTAATCCTGATTAAGGGTGTGCACATCCTAATCATGGATTAATTAAACTAATTCAAATTAGAAGAGGATTATGGAGGATGTGACAAGGAGAGAGAAAAGAAGGAATTTGAAATTGATTTAAATTCAAAAGCCTAAATGACTAAATTAAATAAATTGATATATTTATTTAATTTAGAGAGGAAGAAATGAAAGGTAAAGTATTTAATTATTAAATTAAATAATTTAGAAACCTTAGGAAAAGGGGAAATATTAATTAAATAAATCATTTAATTAATATCAATGGGGAATAGATGAATTTGGCCATATGGGAGTGGTCAACTTTGGATGTCTACAACAGTATCTTGCATAATTCTAATGGAATCATGTCTTTCAATAGAATTACTATTTAAAGTTAAAATAAATTATTTGCAAAGGTAATAGAAGAAGATATTGCTACTCCTTTGCTTTCATTAGTTTTATTGCTCGATAATGTCACTAGAATGGTGAATAACAAGTGCATAGGCACTTTGATATATGATATATGTAAACATATAGATATAGATATGTGTCTATAATATTCATCATTACCCCAATTTATTAAATAAAATAAAACTAAATTCTTAAATATAGTTGATTTGTATCAAACCAAGCATACCCTTATCTAGATATAAGAGACTATCACACCAATTTCCATAAAATAATGCCATACAATTCATAAGATAGAATATTATGCTATGTTTCTCATAGATTTCCAATCCCTCAATTCAAACATAACCTATAAACTATAAATCAACAATTATTCTACTAACCTATATTGTACTCTATACTTTTATGCAATATGCCCCCATTCTGTTTTCATTTGATATGAGTCACTCATCATCAATTGGTTGAATTGGAAATAAAAATGGTATGATAAATACATACATTAGTTGTGTCAATCCTTCATGTGTATGCATACATTCCACCCATGAATTCTTGTGCAATACTTATATGGTTGTGCAATGCTTGTCTTATACTAGCTATCAAACAATGTTGTGATGACCTCAAATATACACCCTTTAACATATCCCATCATTCTTGTATTGCATATAAATGGGGTGATCCCACAAAGTTGGTTTACAATTTTTGGGAGATTCTATTTTTTGTTGAAATCACATATTTTTAGAAAATATATTGATTTAAGCATTAAAATTTTCCACTTAAATCATTCCAATTGAAGAGGGTTTGTTCAAACTACATTAGATCAAACCCCCTTGGATAGAACCCTGCTGGTTTTAAACCATACATATAACGGAGTCTCCTTTACACTTATCAAAATGTTGATAAAAAACCACTTTTGATTTACCTTTTGGGGGATCAAATGAATTCATTTAAATTTTATTCTTTGTAATTATTTAGTCCTTATTGTAAGCTTCCCAAAAAGTATAATTTTAAATAAATTTAATTGTATCATTATATTTATTTTTATTTCTCGTGAATGTAGGTTTTTCACTGAAAATCAAGCTCTTTGTTTAGCAAATGTGGAAAAATAGAAGATTATCAAAAAAAAATTGAAAAATATGAGTGCACCAGATATTGAATTCTTTGATCCAACAAAAAAAATAAAATTGAATTTCAATACATACAAAAAAATTTATGTGTTATACGGTCCGCCTATGTCTGAATTGTAATTGGTTTGACTTTGAAACTTGATTAAGGAAAAAATGTTCAATAAAAAACTATGAAACCAATTGGAAGCACTAGATATCATAGTTACAAATCTAAATTCAAAAAAAAAAAAATTATCCTTCATGGAAAAAAAGTTGTGTTATACGGTGAGCGTCACTCCTTAAAAATGGTGTTTACTGAAAAAACTAGTTTTTGAAGGAGGTGGAAAAAGAAGTGCAATTTGATTCCACAAATTTTGAAAAAAATATATTTAGAATCTACAGAAAAAATTCCACAAATCACTAGTTTGCATCATCTTCAAATTCCTCACGGTTTGGCCACTATAGGTGCCTGAAAGTGAAGATTTAGTTAGAAAAAATTAGTTCAGTGTCTAGTTTGGCCAAAAATTGTAAACCAGTATTGTGGGATCACCCAATGATATAAATAAAATATGCATCAAATCTAGCCTATATCAAAACAAATACATGCAAACCTCAGAAAGATCAAGTGTAGCATGTTGATGTGTTGATAGTTTGGATGTGGTTGCTCATGATTCTAGCAGCATAAGGGTACGATCAAGATGATTCAATATAAATTTGGGTAGCATAACAGTAGAATAAGATTGGGTTATACAAATGGAGTGAAAGGCCTCTCATTTATAGAATTTCCAAGAGGTAAATCAAGGGCCAAGATAGATTGATTAATGGATGGCTAGGATTGATTGAGGATTAGGGTTTTGATCAAAGTTGTACTCATGTGACAAGTCTCAGATGAAGGATAAGGGCTATGTTTAAGATGTACATTAGGGAAACATCCTTATGGAAATGGCTAGGATTAAGAGGTGGGATTGAAATGAATAAATAGGATAAAAAGTGTTGGGATTAGCATGTCTAAACCTTAGAGTCCTAACATGTTTAATTTAATGTGTTATTGTATTTATTTGTATTATTTAATTTCCTATAGTGTCATGTCATAAATTGGGACCCACCAACTGAGTGGCATCCCCATTAGAGGTGACTAGATGACACATCATCATCCCAAGTGGACATAGGTGTCCCACTTTGGAATATTTGAATTATTAAAAATTCTATGGTGTGTCATAATACATCTTTATGCATGGAGAAAGTTGGTGCCCAAGTTGGGTTATGACAAGTTGTAAGAGAATTGAATTTTTTGATCAGTTATGGAAAATTCTATGATGAATCTTATGGTAGATTTTATGGAAAATTTATGACATGTTTTATGAAAATTGTAAGGCATCTAGCATAGGTCACTAGTAGCATATTTTGGGCACCCAAGCTTGAAGAAGGAATATTTGCATGTTATGACAACTGTAAGGGGTGTAAGAGAATATTGTACAAGTGTCCAAATGCATGACTATGGTGTGGGATATTGCACCATGTAGATTTGCATACCCATCCTCTTCTAGATGCTTCTTATAGCTTGTATCACTCTACATATTGTATGCCTTACATTATAGAATGCATAGTTTGTTTGCAAGTAACAAAGTGTTGTCGAATTCACTCTAGAACAGGTGTTTGTTTTGAAACACTTGTTGAAGAAGCTTTGTACTTGGAGCTGCATTGTAGCCTCTATTTGATTTAATACAGTAGTATTATGCTTTTGGAGGGTGCGGTTTTCTACCTGAAAGGGTTTTCCCCACATATATCTAATGTTGTTTTGTTTATGTGTACTTGTTGTCCTATCTCATTCTTTCTATGTGTTTCTCCTTTCTATAACTAAATAAGGTGTTTATAAAAAAAAATTGTAACTCTCCCCTACTTCGATTAGTGGAGGAAGTTGTTTCCACTCACCCAGCTTCCTTTCAATTGGTATCAGAGCTCGATCAACCCTGATTTCTTTGTTGGGTTAGAAGGGTTTTTTGAGTTGATCTTTGCTTCATTGGGAGTTTTAAAAAAGTGTATTTTGTGACCTTATTGCAAGAAAATTATGGCCAGAATATTCACAAGAATTGAGATAGAGAAGTTTAGAGGTGGTAACTTTGAGTTGTGGAAGCTCAAGATGGAAGATATGCTCGTATATCATGAGCTATGGGTTGTTATTTCTATAACCAAACCATCGAGCATGAAATAAGAAGATTGGAACCTCATGGATTGAAAAGCCAAGGGTCTAATAGGTTGATTCCATTCTCCAAAATGTTTATAAAGAGAAGGTTGTTGCTTCTTTGTGGAAGAAACTTGGAGATTTTTATCAGGATAAATCCATGGCAAACAAGTTATTCTTGAGAAAGAAGGTGTATTATTTGAATATGGAAGATCAAGGAGCTATGGCAGACCACCTAAATTCCTTTAACATGTAGATTTCTCAACTAAGTTCCATTGGAGACAAGATTGATGAACAAGGCCTTTGCATGCTCTTGTTGTGATCTTTTTTGGACTCATGGGATCACCTGGTGATGACTATTGGTTTTTCAATCTTGTCTCCAAACACAACAACCCCTTTCAATATCGATGAGGTGGTTGCTTCATTATTATTTGAAGAGATGCAGAGAAAGTCTTTTGAGATGGCCAAGGAGGCCCTTATTGTTTGTGGTAGACCAAAGGATAAAGGTAAGAAGAAAGAAAAGAAATCAAAGTCAAAGTATCCAAGGAGATATAAGTGTCTTAGTAAGAATTCCAAGGAAAAATGTTGGAACTATGCTGAAACCTTTTACTTTTAGAAAGACTACAAGAAGGAGAAGAATAAAAACAATTCTTTCTTTGATTCTGAATCTGGAAGATCATCCCAAGATGAAGCAGAAGCATTTGTTGTAGCCTTGGAAACCCATGCATTGGAAGATGTGTGGTTGATAGATTTGGGTGCATCCTTTCACATGACCTCTCATAGATATTTTTTGAAGTATGAAGAGTACGATGGCGGGAAGGTGTACCTGGGTGATGACTCTCACCTAAAGATTGTTGGCTATTGAAGAGTCAAAATTAGATTTCCTAATGGAAGAGTGAAGGGGATTGATGGTGTCTTGCATATCCCGAGTTTGTCATGAAACTTGCTTTCTATAAGTAAATTGAATGATTTGGGAGTGCAAGTTATTTTCTTTGGTGGAGGATGCAAGATGACGAGAGGAGCTATGGTTTTGGCTAAAGGTTTTTGAGTTGTAACTTCAAGTACAAGTTGAATGCATGCACAATACAGTGCAATAATTCTTCTATCATACCAAAGAAGAGACCTTTGGATTCTTCATCCTCACCATCAAATTATGCAAAGAAGGATTTTGGAGCAGCTACATTTGATGGTCATGCATTTTAAGTACCTAAGGGTGCTCATTCCATGGAAATGAAGCTTCCTACAGAGAAGACAATGTTATGGCACCAACGACTTGGTCACATTGGTGAAAATGGTCTTAGAACCCCAAAGAATAAGATCCTTATTGAAGGCCTTGATGATTGTAATCTCGAGTTCAACTTTTACAAAAATTGTGTTTATAAAAAACAACACCATATTTCTTTTTACTCTAGTTCTCATAAGTATTTTGGGGTTTTGGGCTATGTTCATTCAGATGTTTTTGGTCATGTGAATGTTCCTTTGTTATCAAAATCTATATATTTTGTTTCTTTCATAGATGATTACAGTAGGACATTCTTTTATCTTCTCAAAAGTAAAGTTGAAGTCTTTAGTCAATTTAAGGAGTTTAAGGCATTGGTAGAAAATTAGACTAGAAAAAAGATTAATTGATTGAGGACTAATAATGGTGGTGAGTTTTATTCCATAGAGTTCAACAAGTTCTATAAAGAGCACAAGATTGAGAGACATAAGACAACTCCATGCACTCCAAAACAAAAAGGAGTTGTAGAGAGGATGAAGATGACGTTGATGGAGAGGGATAGGAGTATGTTGAGTGGTGCTAGCCTTGACTAGGAGATTTGGGTTGAAGCAATATCCACTGCATGTTATTTTATCAATAGATCTCCTACATCAGTGTTTGTTGGAAAGACGCCCATGGAGGTGTGGTCTAGTAAAAATATTTTGATGAGACATCTTAGAATATTTGGTTGTGATGCTTACACTCCTGTTCTAATTGAGAAGAGGTCAAAGTTGGAGAACAAAGCAGTTAAGTGTATCCTTATCGACTATGATATCAATGTTAAAGGATACAAGCTTTGGGATCTAGAAGCATAGAAGGTTCTCTATAGAAAAAGTGTGACTTTTGGAGAGATGAAACCTTCCATTGTTGAGCTATAGCCAAAAAAAAAAGAGAAACAGGAGGTAGTTCATATTCCACCTACTCTGAAAAAAGATGAACTACACACTCCTATTGGACCTAATAATGAGGAGAGTGCAGCCCTGAAAGTTCTGAAGAAGAAGAAGAACCTCAACCTCAACATTTGAGGAGGTCTAGACATGAATTAGGTAGCAACCAGAAAGGTTTGGATATTCATTATTGGATTCTAGTTGCTTTTTTGCTTTGATTGCTATCTTTAATGAGCCTAGAACTATTAGAGGGGCTATGGGTATGAGTGATGCAAATTCCTAGATGAAATCCATGGATGAGGAGATGGCTTCTTTAAAGAAAAACAAGACTCAGGATCTAGTACCTTTTCATGTTGGATGCAAACTTGTTGGTTATAAATGGATGTTCAAGAAAAAGAGTTGTCTTGATGGAAATTATGAGAAGTGTAAGGCACAGTTGATTGCTAAAGGGTTTTCACAAGTGGAGGGAATTTATTATGGTGTGATATTCTCTAATGTTGCAAATTTGACATCTATTTAGTTCATGTTATCACTTGCAGCAGCGTATAATTTAGAAGTGGAATAGATGGATGTGAAGACAACATTACTTCATGGTGGCTTGTAGGAAGATATTTACATGTCATATCCAGAGCATTTCATTGAAAAAGGTAAAGAAAAATTGGTTTGCAAACTAAAGAAGTCTCTTTATGGTTTGAAACAGTCTCCTAGAATGTGGTACCAGAAGTTTGATACCAATGTATTGTCATTGGGATTTCAAAGATCTAAATCTAACCATTTTGTGTATTATAAATCTAATAATGGTTTATTCTCATTATTTTTTATACATAGATGATATGTTGTTTATTGGGAATGGTAAAATTGTGATTTCATATTTGAAGTTTCAGTTGACAACACGGTTTGAAATAAATTACCTAGGTGGAGCCAGGTACATTTTGGGAATGGACATCACGAGAGACAAACCTAAAAGAAAGCTTTGTTTAAGCCAGAGCAAGTATTGATCTCAGTGTTGGAGAGATTCAACATGGAAAATTGTAGATAATTATTTATTCTTGTGATGCAGGGGATGAAGCTTCTATTCCAAAATCTCCTACTGAGATGGAGGACATGACCAGAGTACCATATGTGAGTGTTTTTGGTATTTTTATGTATGTTATGGTGTGTACAAGACCAAACATTTCCCAAGCAGTGGGAGTCCTTAGTCATTTTATGGAAAATATTGGACACGTGCATTGGGATGCAGTTAAGAGAGTGTTTAGATATTTATGAGGTACTTTCGAGTATGCCTTGTTTTTTCATATTCACCTACTAGACCTCAACATTCTATAAGTATTTGTGGGTACATGGATTCAAATTGGGCAGGTGACAATAACAACAAAATATCCACTAGTGGTTACATGTTTATGGTGTTTGGTGGTGCTATCAGTTGGATGAGTAAGCGACAGGTTGTAGTCACTTTCTCCATGATATAAGCAGAGTACATGACAGCCACTCATGCTTGTAAGGAAGCTATTTGGCTTAAGAGATTATGTTCTGATATTGGTTTAGATGCAGGATAAATTACTATTTGTTGCGACAATCAAAGTGCCATTTTCTTAACAAAGAATCCTACCATCCATGCCAAAACAAAGCACATTGATGTTTAGTATCATTTTGTTCATGATATGGTAGAAAATGGAAAGGTGAACTTAGAAAAGGTTTACACTTTGGTGAATGTTGTAGATGCATTGACGAAACCAATGAGCATAGAGAAGTTCAAATGGTGTTTTAACTTTGTGGGCCTTGGGCCCTATTGTAGATGATTTCATATGACTCTTAACAGATCTTCGACAAGCAGTAGAATGTTGGGATTAAGGTGTCTCAACCTTAGAGTCCTAACATGTTTAATTTAATGTATTATTTTATTTATTTGTATCATTTAATTGCCTATAGTGTCATGCCATAAATTGGGACCCACCAGTTGGGTGGCATCCCCGTTGGAGGTGATTGGATGACACATCATCATCCCAAGTGGACATAGGTGTCCCACTTTGGAATCTTTAAATTATGAAAAATTCTATGATGTGCCATAAGGCATATTTATGCATAGAGAAATTTGGCATCCAAGTTGGGTTATGACAGGTTGTAAGAGAATCAGATATTTTATTCATTTATGCCAGATTCTATGATCAATCTTATGGATGATTTATGATGGATTTTATGATAGTTGTAAGGAATCTATCATAGGTCATTTTTAGCATATTTTGGGTGCCCAAGCTTGAGGAAGGAATATTTACATGTTATGACAACTGTAAGGGGTGTAAGGAAATATTGTACAAATGCATGTCTATGGCATGGGATATTGTACCATGTGGATTTGGATGCCCATCCTCTTCTAGATGCTTCTTCTAGCTTGTATCACTCTATATTGTATGTCTTTCATTGCAGAATGCATAGTTTTTTTGTAGGTAATGAAGTATTGTCGAATTCACTCCAGAATAGGTGTTTGTTTTGAAACACTTGTTGAAGAATATTTGTACCTAAAGTTGCATTGTAACCTCTATTTAATTTAATACAGTGTTATTGTGCTTTTGGAGTGTGGGGTTTTTTAACCAAAAGGGTTTCCCCCACGTATATCTGGTGTTGTTTTCTTTATGTGTACTTGTTGTCCTATCTCATTCTTTGTATGTGTTTCTCTTTTTTGTAACTGAAGAAGGTGTTTATAAAAAAAAAATTGTAACTCTCCCCTACTTAGATTAGTGTAGGAACTTTTTTTGCTCACCCAGCTTCCTTTCAAAAAGTTATTTTGACTTTTGGGAGCTGTCTAGGTTTAATGAATCTAGACAAGGAGTTAGAAATGGAAAGGGAAAGGGAAACTTTTTACATAATGACAAGTTTAGATTGTGATTCATGTGAATGAACCCAATGGATAAGGATTGAGGGATAAAGTGGAATTAAATAATGGAGGAAAAGGTGGTAGGGATTAATTATCCTAAACTAATTAATTAATTTAGTTGGAGGATTTTGGGATAAGGCTAGACTTAATGAAATAAATGGAGGATAAGGGTAATGGATAAATTAATTAAATAAATAAATATTATTTATATAATTAATGGCTTAGGATAGGCTAAAATGAGGTTTGGTTAGATAAGATCAAACTTTAGGTGTCTACATTTTTCCCCTCTTTGAGATGATGTTTTGACTAAGAGAAGTAACATCATCTCAAAGAAGAAAAATAAATCACCAAACATGGAAATTTATATGGAACTACAGAAGCATAATAAAAAATCACCTAACATGGAAATTTAATGATGGGTGAAAAGCCAACTTTTGGACTGATTCATGGAATGGAAATAAGCCATTAATTGATGACAAAAATCTTAGGCCTTAAACAAGAAAACCTTGTGCCAAATATATCAAAATTTAGTTTCAGATTATATCATCTACCTCCCAAATGAGGAGTATGTGTGGGTGGAACTTTTTGGTTTCCCAATTAGCATGAAAGAGAAGGATCACTTGTTATAACATCACAATGGCACCCAAATCTCAACATGGAGGTAGATAAAACAATTATGTGTGATGCTAAGTCTAGAGAGTTCTCTGCATGATTAGAGTACACATTACTTATCATGTGGGGGTTTGGGTCATGGCCTAGCCACTTGTGCTAGCATTATGTAGTTATCCCTAAGTTCGGTGCTTTCACCTAGAATTCCTTACATAAACAATGCCTCATGAGTGATCATCTAGGATCAATAGGCATCGTGGGTCCATCCAAGTGTGTCATGTGCATAGCCTCTAAAGAAATGGTAGTCTACCTCTCCATAAATTTCCCTGTTGCATCAATGTGTTGGGATTGGTTGCAACAGATCCTCGAATAGTTTGGCCCTCACCTGAATGATATCAACTCAATTTTCATCTTGTGGCCCCATCTACATACCATTACATTCTAGAATGATATTTGGGTGGTCTTGCCATCCAAGCTTATCTAGTACCTATAGAAGGAACACAATCGAAGAATATTCCAAGGTGCAACCATATCAAGAGAGGAAGTAAACACAGATATCAAGAATGGAATTTGTGAATGGTTGAATGAAAATTCAAAGAAGAAATTCCATCTATCATTCATAAGCTAGGACAATGGTTTGATGAAAAGGTTGAGATTATTGAAAAATCCAAAATTACCTTGTACCACGGTCCATAGTGGGGAGAAAAGAAAGGCATCCAAATGGACTGCATCACATAAAGGCCATTTAAAGCTCAACTTTGATGATGCAATTCCAAAGGAAACTCGGGTGCTTTTGGGGCTAGCATCGTCATCAGGAATGATCTTAGCTTGTTGATAAAATTTGAGTCCATAAAACTTCTAAGAGGAACCAACAACGAAGTTGAGTTCGATGCCCTCATCGCCAATCAAAAGTTATATCATTCATTAGAAAGTCAAGGGGTTGATATTGAGGGAGACTCACATATTTGTATTGAATTTGTAAGATGAGAAAATAAAGAGAACTAGAAGCTACAGCTAGATCTACCAGTAATCAAAGGCCTTCTATAAGGCTTGACTAACTTCTCCATTTCACATGTTTATCAAGAGGAAAAATTAGGAACATGTTTCCTTTCCAACTATGGAGTAACCCAATCTCCCCAAACGATCACAGATGTTACATCTTATCCCTGGCTTGGTCTCAAGGAAATTATCTTGAGGGAGATCATTCAAGATATGGGGGATGGTGGCATGTCCCTCTATGCTACTCACTAAAATCCCATGTGGGGTTGGCAAGTCTTGGATCATATTTCTTGTGGGGAACATATCTTTATCTTTGGATCATATGCCAGCATGAATCTTGAGCTTGGAGCCATAAGATTTCCCCTTGTTTAGAAGACTAGTAGTTATATATGAGGTGGTTGGGGTATCTACTTCCCAACTAGAGTGAATAATTATGGAAATTTAGTGTAGGTTCCTCCAATAAGATGACATGTCTCAAATAAGACATCTCTTTCTGAAAGGAAAAAAAGAGAAACTAGTTGTTGGGAAAAAAATATTGGAGCTTCTTATGTTAGGATTCATAACACATTCATGAAGTTGTGATCTAAAATGACTTTTTAACCAAATTAATCCAAGGAACTGGTATGAAATAAATGGTGGAGGTGGTTGTGACTACTTTTCTCAACCAATATCTCATGCCCAAGGCTTTGGAAGACATTGAGGGCATCAAGTGTATGCCAAAGTGGGGCTAGGTGGCAGTTCTTCGAGATGACTATGTTGCCAAAGGAAAAAGGAAGATCACTATAGAAGCACTTGCTTTATATTGGGAAGGCATACAAAAAGGAAATATGGAAAGATTCTTCTTCTATCTAAGCAATTACAAATATCTACTTTGTTCTTCTCTCTCTGCCTAAACTGCAAAGTTGGAAAAAGGAATATATTCTCTTATTTTCCAGACTCTACATTTGTAACCTGTTCTTGAGTATCTAAATTCCATGTAATATTTCTTTGTTACTTAATATTGAAATGAAGAAAATTGTAGCTCTATTTTTTGGGAGATAGAACCAATTTCCTTCAAGTTTCATTCAAGGAAACCTTAGAGATTTCAATCTAGGGATGGAAATGAGTGAAAGAGATCTACAATAAGGTGTCCTAGGGGTGTGATTAAAGACTAAAAAGGGGGTTCACCACCAAGCAAGGGCTTGGAAATAGGATGAATGCAATGTGAAAACCTAACTATATGACATAAAGTATGAAACTGAAATATAGAATAACAAACTAAGAATGAGTAGAGGGGTACTTGGAAGAAATATGTGCCCAAAACAAGCTTTGAAACCCTAATATTTTGACTTTTAATGCTCACTAGGACTCATACACTAGTCTAGGTGATTTCTAGTCCCTGATTAGGGTTTCTAGGCAGAAAATGGGATTTCACAAGAACTATTCTAGATCTCCTGAAATCTAGAAAAAAGTAGTATTGGGACTCATACACCCAAGGTGGAGATTTAATCCTAGTATTAGGGTTTGGCTAAAATTCTAGTATTCTTCGGTGATTTCTTGTAGCTTCCTTCCTACTAGATATTCAAGTCTGAAAGCTTAAATTTTGCTCTATAGATGACTTTCTGTGAAGATGACAACCTTGTAACAACTTGACAACTTCCTCAATCTTGCAACTTTTTCTTCAAAGGATCAAGTCTTAGGACACCTAGATCTGAAATCACACATGTAGAGAGAAAAAAAAACTTGTTGATTGTTAGGAGATAGGGGTTTTCCTTGGTCAAACCCCATTTAGGTAATTAAACCTTATGATGAAACAATGAAACATGAACATGAAACGTGAAATATGAAACATGAACAATGATACCTTGAAATGTAGGTCTACAATCTAACATGAAGTGGCCATGAAAATGTAGATCTTGATCTTGAATTGGATATGAAACAATGCTTAACTTAGATGTTGAATGCTACATCACAACACTAGCTCAACAACATGCTTGATTCTTTATGTCCTCGACATGATAATAGATCTTGAATTGTTGTGACAAATGATTAAGAAATTTTCCCTTGAATGCCTTATAAATGCTCTTGCATGCTTTGTGATGCTCTTGTGAATTCTTAGGATGCTTGAATCTTGATTGGTAGGTTGATATTATGATTGCTTAGGTGAAATAAGGATTTGAAACCTTGTTTATATTGGCATTCCATCTCTATTTGTTAGATCCTAAATGCTAAAATTCATGAAATTTGAATCCAAAACCCTAATTTCCCACTCAAAACCATAAAAAGGGTCCAAATGGGACTCATACACCCAAGGTGGTGTATAGGTCCCATTTGGGTGGGACTCATACACCCAAGGTTGTGTATGGGTCCCACTAGACCTTTTTAGGCTGAGCAAATGTTGGGGGGTTAGGATATTAAGTGTATTTGTTGATTATGTTAGGATCTCAGTTGAAATAAGCCTTGGGATGCATAATAAAGGGTCTTAGGGGCCTATTAATTTGATGATATGAAAGTCATAAATGCAATAGGTCCCAAAACTTAATGTGAAGGTGTAAATAAATACACTTTACAACGCTAAATTAAGGAAAAATTAGGTTTATTTAGCTTAAAAGGGCCCTAAACCTAATGTGAATGTGTAAAAACTATTACAACACTAGATCAAGGCAACATTAGGTTCATTTTAATGTTATTCACTCCCAAATCAAGTGTGAAAAGGGCTAATTTTTCATACACTATATTTAGCCCCCACTTTAGTGAGAGGATGAACTTGCTTCAAACTCACTAAAGTAGACATTCAAGAGGTGTCCAAGTGTACTAATACAGATGAAATAGGATGACAAAGATAAAAGGATATTTCCAAGCCCACAAGATCCAAGATCTTACATCAATCCAACATAATCACAAACGAACACACACAAGGTGTATGATATGCAACAAAACAAGATACACAAACACGCAATGTCAAAGACATAAAGATGAAAGAAAAAGAAAGAAAAGGTGGATCAAGCTTCGACCATTTTTCCCACATGTTGTGGATCGGATCTAAGCTATTTTTCCAAAAATTCATACTCACTTTGAGGCAATGAAACTTTAGGATGTCTGTTGGGTGAGTTTCCAAAAAGGGTGGCTTAGTGAGAAAGTCATGCCTCTGTGTCGGCTTCTCACTATATAATGAGAAATTCATGCCCACGTTTAGGCTTCTCATCTTACTGACCATACCAAGTTAGGGTGGTTGGACAAATAGTTTTTAATATTGTTAAAAATTCCTACTAAAAAAATCATAACTAATCATTTACTTGGAAAAAAATTACAAAAAAAATTGTCACATCTGGGTATGTGTCCTCTACCTATATTGAAAGATTCAAAAAAAATTGTTTATCATACTTAGGTTGACCAAACAAACACATGATTTTTAGTTTTTCTTCAAAATTTAAAGTACAATTGTACTAAAATTTTAAATTTTCACCAAATAATTTTTTATTTTTTTTTAAATCTAATAGCCTACAAACTACATTCAATTTGCTACAAATTCTATTACTACACTTTTTCCAAATTATGTTAATAACCTATTCAATTTTTTATGTGAAGTTGCTTAAGTCTATTTTTTTGTATTTTCGTTGTCACTTAGAGGCAAACTTTGGCCCATCATGATCTTGCATATGCCCAATAGAATTATACCTAAGTTTTTTGTGAATGATTTCGAATTGTGATCAATTATCTTCATACTTTAAAGATTGGGTGTTCCCTATTTAAGGATATGACAAATAGTTTGATCGTGGAATATGTATGACTGTTATAATGTTAGGTTTTATATTAAATGGTTAATCTTTTCACAATATCATAATTTTATTAAATATATATATGATTACACTTGTTTTATAATTTTAGGGATATTTGATAGGCAATGTGTGTTTAACTGGAATAGAAATCAAACATTATTGCATATTTATTTAATTAAGTTGGAAAGAAAAGGTAAGTGGAACTACACTAAGAATGGTAGTAGTCAATCTTTAGCTCTAGATTTGAATTGTCAACCTTAATAATTGAAAGGTACCAGTAAAATATTTTTTTTAAAACTTGTAGTATGATAAGTGCACAAACAATGTGGGTTTTGTAAGGTTTTCACCATAATTAATATCTTAGCCATGGATAAAGTTGTTGTAGGATGTGCTTAGAATAATGATGGTTGTGAGTAAGATTCCTTAACTATGGCATTTGAGACAATTACAAGAGAACATAAAGGGTCCCTCATGGTTTTAGGAATTTTTGAAAATATTTTATTGAGTTTATAACTTGGTATATGTTATTTAGTTTTGGGGCCTAATACCCTTATTATGGATATCTTTCTAAAATACTAGAACTAAGAAATTATCATACCATTATTGGCTACTAAATTGTGATGACCAATTATTGGGTTAAAGACCTTGCATCTATGTTGTGTTGTGTTTGGTAACTATTTGTCATATTATGTTGGACATTGAAAGATGTGTCATGATATTGTGATATTTTTGTACCTTATGACTACTAAAATTCTAAAAATAAGGGTTGATTTATAAACCTAATGTTGGGATCACTTATTTTTTAATGTTAAATTCATATTTACTATAAAAAGATGGGGTCGCTTGTAAGGTAAATAAAATTAGAATATGAAGATGCAATAGATGTAGTTTCACCCATTGTCTTGATTGTGACTCAAGTATTGATTATTCTTAAAGAAAGTGTATAAGTATTGTGTTGTGTCTTTTGAAGTTAAAATAATTTTGTATGGCCTTATTAAGGCACAGCGTGTTCTAATGAAGATTGATATAAAAAAAAATAGGATCATGAAGCTTGATTATATTATTCGAATATCATTTGGATCCATATTGGGGCTTCACATAATTATCACATTGTGAATAGGTCTTAAGTATTACTACCAACACTATTAGTAAATGTATCCTCATTTATGAATGTTTAAGGGGTTTCTCATTGGTATAATATAGAGGTTCAAAATATCAAGAACCAATACAAATGCAATATCTAATATTACTAAATCACGTTGTATACATGTTATCACATTCTATGCCTAAATCGGGCCCTAAGTTATAAACTATGTCATATTATCATCAAGGGTCAAAATTAGAACAATAGCCTTGCTAGATAATTGTAAGGGGTTCTACGATGCTCACGTTGAATCAGGAATAATAATTATGGTGAGGTTTAAACTGAGATCTTGACACATTTGGATGGAAGTGTTATGGTATAGGTTTACTCAATCGGTAAATGATGTATAAATTTCCTTAAATAGAAACCCTATGAGGAGAACTACATGTGATTTCAATCTTGTTTGGAAGCAGGTATGTAGGAATTCCTTAGGTGAAGGATGCCCCTATGACCTCAAGTCCATAGGGGGAGGGTTTAGGGGGATAAGTCCAATGGTTGGGGTTGTCCCTAACTTTCTTGACCTTCTCTCTTTAGTAGGCTTTAGTTTGAGGCTAAAATGGGTATTAGATGGATATTCAATGAGTTAAACAAACTTGATAACTTGTATTTAATATATAATGTGTTTTTGGATAGTAAGTTGAATGAAGTGAATAAATTTGACTACTTTATAGTCGGTATTTTTTTATGTGTGGGTAGGTGCAAGAATTTGGGTCCACAATGTTCAAAAAGAAGTGTTTTTCCCAATTTCCAAAAATTTTCAATTGAACTTAAAAATTCAAGTAATATGAAATTTAATATTTTGAGTCTAGTTTTCAAATATGTAATTTATTCTAGTACCTAGATGATAAAAACTAATGTTTAATAGGCATGTATAAAAACCACTTTTGAAAAGTCATTTTTTTAGGACCATACCATGCATGTGTACAAACACTTGATCTAAATAAAATTATTTTTCTATTTAATTTTGGGAAAATATGTGTATTATACTAAATATTAATGAGGTTATTTTTTTATAATTTTTTTCCAAATTTTTTATTTTCCCTAATTGTTGTTTTTGAAAACCTTCATGCACAGCAACCATAATTTTACCTAAACTAATCATTTTTTTTTTTCATTTTTAAAGAATTGTTTCTAGATTGATGCTATATAAAAATTACAAGAATTTTTACAAATTAAAAGTTATTAAAAAAATATGAAAACTTGACATTTCAAGTTTATGAACCAATTTCCTCATAAATTAATTAAAATTTTAAAAAAATCTAGTTATAAATAAATTACATAATTGAAAACTAGACATCCTCATTTATAATGGGTTTTAATTTGACAAAATAATTTTGAAAAAATAACCATATCAGTTGACCATATTTCCAAAGTTAATTTTTTCTCTTGGTACCATGACCTTGTACTTGTAGGTCCAAGGTTAATGGTTAGGCTACCATGTCTTTCTTGAGCCTAAAACTAAATCAAAAAGTAGGTTGGGATTTTATTTTTTTTAGAATGGGTACCCATTTAGGATGGGATCCCGAAGCATAACAGGTACATGTTTTGATCTAAGGCTCAAATCCCTATTCCTAAATGAGTACCCATTCATGTTGAAATTTCTTCTTTGCACGAAACTTCCCCTCTTTGTGGACTCAAATTCTCATGGGTATTCATGTACATGTTGAATGAAAACCATCTTATGTTGGTCCA